>ML218325.1:63633-88858 GCA_004785975.1 Popillia japonica
TCCAAGGACACTCGTGACGTCACTTAATGACTTTGCGATTACATTGTTATTAAACAAATAATAAAACGGACTGTGTAAACATTAAGTGCGCCACATTATGTAGTATACAGGGTGATATATATATAAGTATATATACAGTGATGTATGACTAGCGGTTTATTAAGTTACGAATAAATTTAATTAATTAATCAATATATTTATTATATACTTCTTATCATGTACTTAATAGTGTCGTCAAATGTAGATAGCACCACCTTTCTTCCAACTCGTTTTAATGGTGGTGAAGTTGGTCCTTTAGCTTTATATTTACGAAGAATACGGAAAACACTTGACTTCGAAACACCTACTATAATTGTTAAATATAAATATATCTACATATTCATAACAATTTATGTATTTTACCTAAAGTGTTTGGCTGTGGATCCATTTTTACCATCAAATAGTTAAAAAAACTGATATTCTTGTTTAATCGTAGTAGAAACACAAAGATAATAGAAAATATTTAACGAAATATTTACTGAATCAGCGTCTACAATATGGCGCCGTTAAAGTGAGCAAATTTGGACAGTGTAAACATGACCGGCAATAAACCAATCGTAAGCCTATATTTTGGCGGGCTATTTTCGATTAGGTCCTCTTATTAAAAAACAAAACTTACTGGGAATCTCTCGTTCATGGGGAACAATTGCAAGCTCCAGTTCCAAGCACGGAGGTTCAGGCCGTTATCTGGACCGCTCGGCTAGGGAAGACGCACTGACTTCTTCAGTGTAGCATGCGTGCAACCATACTTTCCTCGGAATCCAAAAGCTTACCGTATCGTTATTTTTCGTCACTCCTCACACAATTAAAACAATATACGCAATACTTTCTAATAATTTATTAAATATTTCATTTCGTATATAATATCTTGGACAATATAGAGGTACTCTCATGGTGGAGATCAAATACAACATAGAAGACTAGAAAATGTAAATGCATTGTATATAAATACTAAATAAATTAGAGCTTAAAATATATATTGTTCTTAACGCATGGAATGTGCTTTTTTTTCAATCAACTCATTTTTAACTCTGTAATCGTAATAATAATATGTTACATGGACTCCATTTCGAAATCTTGCAGAATGCTGCAATAAAAATTAAATTAGTTTATTTTTATTGGGATATGTAGTTAGTTAAATGCTTACTTTCCATCCGATCTATCGAAATAATCATAATCTAATTCCTTAGCAGAAATTATATCTGAATCTTGACCTGAGGTAAGATCTGGAAGTAAAACGATTCAAACATTACATAATTTTAATAATGCATGATTAGCTGCGATTACCTTCTAAGGGTGGTACTACAGCAGTACTAAGATATTCAGTATTTAAATAAGGTGGAAGTTCGTTATCGTCATCGTCTTCCTCTTCCGGATCAAGCTGATGAGAGTCAACCATTTGTAACCATTGCGCATTATGATTTCTAAACCTTTCAATACGAATTCGATCACCCCATGTGTTGTCATTTTCTGCTATTACATTCAAACAAGTATTACAAATGTGACGGATTGCTTTATTATTGTCTTGTAATAAATCTATCAAATAGGCTGGTGCTTCAGTGCTATTTATTATATAACTTATAGTGTTGTTGTGGGAGAGTATTATCATGAAGATATATACGATTTGCAGCACTATCTCATCATCTTCTTGATGAGCTTTAAGCAAATCGATTAAGATAACGGGAAGATCTGATTTGCATAGAAGTGCTGCGCAACCTTCATCGTGGACCGCTGTACCGAGCAGTACAATTACCTGTAGTAATAATTGTTTCAAGTTAAGCAAGGACTTCCGCAGATTTAATTGTGGTACCTACTTGTAAGATTAAATCGGGTTCCCTGCTGTTTGAAATTAAAATATTTCGAATCCAATCTACCATATCGAAATGTTTGAATATTTCGGCCCAATCCAAATCAGGTAGGTGTAAATTTGATAAAACACCTACACATTCTAGTACAAATTCTTCTTTCTTAGACTCGGTAGCTGCCTTTGCCAAATCGCCAACGAATTCCTGTTAAAATAGTTGTATTATTTTAGCTATCACAATGGCATATAAATTGCTTTTTAAAATAAGTACATATTTAAGATTTAAAGAATTTCAATATGAGATTTATGTCGATATATAAATGAAACCAAAAAAATTACAAAACTATAGTTATTATCCTGTTTTTACTGATTTACTAAAACCTTGAGCGATAAACGTCATGTTTGCAACAATCATACGCATTAGAATGTCTACTATTTTCAATGTTTGATATTTTCTTTTATTATTAAATTTGAAATTGAAATATTTTATACTTTGCATGAATATAATTTTACGATTTCCTCAACTGCTGCATATGTATTATATTAACTTACAATAAAACTCGCACGGATAGGATCATGTTCCGATATATTGTGGATCATTTTCATGAGCAGAGAATCTTGGTAACTAAATGCTCTTGTCATCAAGGATTGTAATCGACTGCTATCTGCCATCTGCTGAGCGTTCGTAGAATTTGTCGCTAAATTAATACAAAGAGCTACCATTATTTGATCAACTTCGTTAGCTGCGCTTAAGAGCAACATATCTGCAATCTAAATAATATCTTATTAGAAATTCAAGAGTTTTATAACACCATCACTAAACTATTCAGAGACCTCACATGAGACTATTAAACTATATAATACTCACCAAAGATACGCATTCTGTAAAAGCAAATTGCGCTTTTACATCTTCATCGTAGCTCAAATGATATAAAAGCTTTATAACAATATTTTGATGTCGATCATCAGCTAAAAGGAACATCAGTTACATATTATATGCATGATCGGCTTATTACCTACTTAAGAGGCTGACTAGCTTTGGTAACAATCCAATTTTAATCATTTTAGATCTTAAATCCCCATCAAAACTCAAATTAAACAGAATTTTCAATGTTAAATGTACCAAATCAGCGTTATTAGTTTGCAACATTCTCGGTAATTTTTCAATAACGTTCAAATCGGCCATAGCATCCTTATTACATTGCATTATAGATAATTTCTTCAAAAAAGAAACTACAATAATTAATAACTCTTCGTGGTCCCTATCCAACGTTTTCACCAATAATCCGACAATATTTTTCTTTGCCATTTTCTCTTCAACATTTTCATCCTCGGCTATATTCAAGAGAAGATAAAATGCAACCCTTAAGAGTTGTTCCTGTTTCCGAATTAATGTGCGGTATTTCTTAACTTTTTCCACTTCTGAAAGTTGCTTTTTCTCGCTGATACTTTCCGTGGAATTGGATAAGTCGTCGTATACGCTACCATCCATAACACTCTTCATGTTCACGTCAGAGAAATTCCCCGATTTCGGCCTAACAGGTTCTGGAATACGACTTCGTGGTATTTCGGACATGCTGGCACTATTGGGACAAGGTCTGCGTATAGCTGAAGAATCAGCTGGAAGTTTTTGTCCATCCAATTCAGCTTTCCATTCATCATAGCGTCTTAACTCAAAATCTATTATATCCATGCATAACGAACCAATCTATAAATGTATATACATATATATAGTTCAACACATAAGCAATTAGAGGAATTTACTTTGTAGTGAAGAATAACATGATGGAATGTAGAATACGTTGAAAAACAAAAGAATATAAATATTAAATTTGTGCTTAAGACTATACTTTTCTTCCAATCCTCACGAAGTACCCTAGCAAGTGCACTTAAGAATGTTTCTGCAATAAAAATAAGTTAATTAGTTTCCACAATCATTATATAAGTTCACCAACCATTTCTTGATAATGACTCCAAATTTTCTGGATCTCTTGCCAAAATCAATATTAAATGTGATGCTTTTACTTTATCGGAAAGACCTTCATACAACAGCTCAACATATTCATTTAAACAGTTTATATTTGCCACATCATCTGTATTATTCGGAGATTTACTTGTATCATTCTCTAAAATCGTTTTAATATGTCATAATTTTTAATATATTGGCAAATAAAAAAAAATACCTTTAGGTGTATGCGTCATTTTACGTTTCTTTAAATAATATATAGTCTGTTCAACTTCAACTAATCTAGACGGATGTAATAGATCACATTGTGCTAAAACTTCTTTTGCCAAGGCATTGCAATCAGTTCTCGTATTCAACATAGGTAATTCTATAATTTTTTTCATATTCTACCAACAAATAAACAGAATATAAATGCAAAAAATCAAATACCGTGAAAAATACTAACAGTTTTCTCTCCGAATAAAACGTTCTCATTGTCACCGAGTATTTGTACCTCAAGTTCGTAGTTTAAAACCAAGGCATTTAATGATGGATGGACGTCTAAAGTACCCGGTCTCCTATCTCTGCAAACACACGATTAATTTAATTAATATAATATAATAATTGGACATTTTCGATCGTTAAAAATATTACGTTCTCATGAATTTCGCATCCTCCGGATCCATATTCTGCTGTAACAACTTATAACTAATGTAAACAAGATAGGCTACCACTAAAATAATACTTAATAGCACCGATAGTACATTAACAATTGTTATTAACATGCAATAATAGCGGAATTAATAAAAGGAATCATTTTTTTTTGGTTGTTTTGACGTTTATGACTGATAAGTGACATATGATGACATTTATAGTGAATGCAATAAAGTATACTCCGCACTGCTACCAACTACCAACTTAAATAGTATATAGAAAAACAAAAAAGACTAAATTAAATAAAAATATTTTGTGGGTTTTAAACATTTATTTCAAACAAAATTTTGTATTGTTGTATTTTACAATTTATTATTATTCATTATTCAGCAAAACCTGTTCTAAAAGATTTATATAGGATATCTTGAACAAAGTTTTCATTAACCCGTTTAATTATTCGAACATTCGATTCGTTTTCGTTTAAATGATCCAAAACAACTTGTCCTCTAGTTTCTTTTCCGTTAAGTTCAATCGTAGCGTGATAAATGCCTTCTTTTCTAATGCATTCCGGATATATTAAAGTGATTGCTAAAAAGGCATCACATGGGTACCAATGTTCGGACAACCTGTCCCGGTAAACACTTTTTTCCGCTTTATTTAAAAGTTGTATCATTGGATCGTTAACATTTCCCAGTTCTTCAAATCTCCAGTCCTACAAAAACAAAGATTGCGATCTAGTATTAGAATTCAAAAAGTAATTCTTCTAACAAACCATCGTCATTTTAGTAATAGCACAAGTTTCCCATGGCAAAATACTGATAGGACATTTCGCATTTCTCAAAATTATATGAACAGATTCCGGATCAACATGGAAATTAAATTCGGCCGTTCTTGTCACGTTCCCAATGGCTAAAATATAAGACTCTTTCAATGTTCTCATCCTTACATTATTATATTAGCGTATTTACCCTTATAATTGCCACCCATTATGTAAATTTCTTTCAAAGATGAAGCAAAATCCTTGTACAGTATCATGGCTAAAGCTACGTTCGTCAACGGACCTAAACATACCAGATATATTTCGCCTGGATGCCTGCTTACAATTGCATTCATTCCGATAGCAGATGGTTCCTTTTGAATTATGCTTAGATCTGGTTCTTCATCGTAATGGAGATCGCCAAACCCATCTTCTCCGTGATAAAGAGCGATTTTGCCGTCGGGGCATATTATCGGATTTTGAGCTCCTTGATAGATTGGTATCTGCAATAATTTCTCGTGTAATATATTGATGATTTGTTGAGTGAAAACAGGAGGAAACAAACTGGCGAAAAAATTTTAAATGTTGCGGTCTTTATAAGTTTACGATAATTGTTGTTGTAGGAGAGACAGCAATTAAAAGAATAGAAATATTAAACCTTGATGGGTCATTATGCTTGTAGAACTAGTGCTGCAGTAGGTACTACATAAGTTACTGCAATTGATACGCTTATAGAGTGGACAGCTTAAAGAATTAGACAGATAGCAGATATTAAGCTATTAACGGATGATAGATCTCTTGAAAGGTATAGGATAGGATGTTAGATCGAAGTTAAGGCAACAAACCGAGATGCATCTATTCGTGATGCAGGAATTGTTTTACTTTAGGACGTCACTAGTTACCTTATGCCTTTAGGATCAAAAAAATTATCTCATGGGATGAATACAATGCGTAGTCAAATTTTCCTGCCTTCAAAAAGTAGGAAAGTAAAGAGAAATCCTGCAATATTGAGCAGCCAAACGATGATAAAACCAGGAAATAAAGTTGTTCAACACTAAGTTTTTACAATTAGAGCTAATCAGCTAATTTATTGATCCTTTCGCAATGATAAAATTACGCTAATTGTTCGTTGCTTTGCCGTGAATTTAATAGAATCGAACCTTGAATCTAATTTCTCCAGAAAATCTTGGACATTCGATTTGTTAGTATGAAACACGGCGAAAATATCATTAACATACAACCAAAGAAAGAAGTAGTACAGTTTCCATATAATATCGTAGTGATTGCCCGACATTTACTTTCTTTGAGTGTACTTAAACCAAACTCTAGGGCAATGTTGGTTTTCGTTCTTCAAGTCAGTTTCGAACTGGCTAATTAACAATCTAGCAATGAAATTGGATAACGGAGTCCATTGCAGTGCCTTCCTTTTGTTGATAAATACAATAAATGCACAAGTTAGAACAAGACCACAAGAGCTTTTTGCGGTTACAGATAGATATTTAGGAAAACGTTAGGCCATTTTTGCCAGATGGTCTTATGTTATACATACATAAAATCTCAGTTAAGTATGTCATGTGGATTTAAAATTTCTCTTGACGAAATGTTTCGAGAAAAAAAAATTGATAGGAGTATTACACAACTTACATCAGTTCGTCGAATCAACTGCAATATTCGAATAACATTCTTGCAAACATTCTCAACTGTTGTGTTAGCATTACGAGTACAACAAATCGCTTCTATCTTCACCAAGCCTTCCTTTTCAGCATTCAGGAACAACAGTAAAGCTATTATATCGTCAACTCTACCATCTGTATCTATTATTATGTGTTGGACTAACTGGCACGTTGCTTTATTTTTAAACATTATTTAACATTTAAAAAGTATACATACAATACCTAAATACTACTGATTCAAAATATTTTTTTTATTTTAGATAATAATGATTATTGCTAAATGCGCACACGTGAGATTATTTTACGTTAAAGTGGTATTTTTTTTAACGAGTTGTTGTACTAGAGATAACGCACAAGTTAAACAGATTTAATCTAAAAATATGGTTAAACATGAATGATTATTATCATTCAAGTAGGTAAATACACTGGGTTCTGAATTATAGTTTAAAATATTTATAGCAACTTACACGCAGACTGTCTCAAGGTGCTATTAATAGGGTTTCGATTGGTGTGTCGTTGACCAATGCTTCTAAAACTATTTTTTAGTTATTCTTAATTAATTTTCACTTTTCATCAAGATTTTTTTTATAAACTCAAGCTTCTAGTCGTAGTTAATTGATTGTTGACTGAAATAAAAACTATTTAAGTACCTATATTTTTCTCTTAGCAATTTGATATCATTACATGTTGACTCTTAAGAGTAATACAAATGGAACGACCTTAGAACTACTTTACCGAGTACTTTTATATAATAAAATCTTTAAAAATAACAATTTGGTCTATACAGCCGTGTTTTAAGTTATTTAGTGTGAAGGAAACATCTTATTACTATTACTGTTGGTTTTCTGATTACAGCAATCTGCAAACATTCTTTTTTCATATTATCGAACCTAACCGAATCAGCAATTATAATCCAGAGCCATCTTGGACAGCAATTAGTACAAAATATTTAGAGCAAGCTGTGATAGTTGATAATTTAAAAAATTCAATAATCTAATGTTTTTTCAGAGAAGATATGGTAAAGTTGAACACGAAGATGTTTTAAAAGTGCAGTGTTCGTAGGGTAGGACACACACAACCCATGTAATCATTTATAGAAGATAATCAAGCACACATACAGTGTTATAGCGTTTTCGACTTATTGCACTGGTGCAAAACTGAGCTGCACCAATTTATGCGTTCGTATTCGACTTAACAAAATTTGCACTGGGTCTACACTATGTTTCCTTTTTCTAGTGTTCGACTTAATAAAATGTTGCACCAAGTGCTGCACTAGTGCAGTAAATTCAGCACGAGCTCTTGGAGCTAGTGCCGTTTTCAGTGCAATATGGCGTCTGTCAACATAACCATGTGTTTTATAGAAATATTAGATTTTCTTTCTTTATCTTCTTCAGATGATGAGGAAATAGTTGTCCCAAATCGTAAACGAAGAAAAATAGAGAAAATAAAAAATTGTTTAGACACTCTTTAATTAATTTGATAATAAAGAGGTACGTGTGCGTCTTAAATAAAATAAATACAAAATTTAAAAAAATAATCGTAGTTTCAAATTTAGGAAATCCATGAATTCCAGATTATTATTCCTTACGATACTCACAAATATTATTTTATCAGTTTTGTTTATACCAACATAACCTATTACGCCAGATAATCCTATACTCGCATATGCACTAAAAATTACCGTGTATTTTCGACTTTGTGCTGCACCGAGTGCAAATCCGGCTGTTGACGTCACGTCGACGTTTCGAAAAATGCAGATCTGAGTTGGTGCTAGTGCGCACTAATGGCATATAAGTCGAAAACGCTATTAAATCCTTTTCTTAGACTAGCCTGAAGATTGGTTAAACCACAGAAAGAAAGAATTATTCTTTTTACTATAAGAAAGTTTCTCTAGAATCTTCGAAAATGTGGGCTAAATACTAATAATACGTAAATCCCAAAAATAATACGAATTTATTATGTAAAGCTCCTCCTCAAGAAGATTTGATATTTAAAGTTTTAAGTGCCAACCACAACTTTTTATTATTCTGTGCTCCATAATAGTTTTCAACTTTTCGTTATAACTTTCCAAACCTGAACATATTTCATGGCATTGAATTCACGTACATCGCTGAGATTGATAACCGCACTTTTCCATTCGTCATCAAGGGATTTAGCCCTACTAACTTTAATCTTCACCGAACGTGTATATACAGCTTTTTAGTCAATGTTACTTGATGTAATACCATTAAACCACTAGAGATTATGTATATACAGATTATATTCAGATTGCATCATGAAGAAAAATAATTATTGCTTTCTGAATCCATTGAATTTGGGAGGTAGCTTAGCATTCCTTAACAGTTTACAATAAAACAATCAATAGTCCGACATTATGCCAGCCAATAGTTTCTGTAACCTTTATTAATTCAGTGTTAGATAAAAAGAAGTCAGAAGTGTCAGTAATCCTAGTGGATTCATTAATAACTTGTACAAACATACGATTCAAATTACGCAAATAGTGCAAGTTTAGGTACAGTTCAGTAGAGTATGTAGGTCAAACCTCAAGTGTATGCAAGTTCAACAAATACAAAAGAAAAATCAATAAAATAGAAGCCTTCTTTACAAATTCAAATCAGGAGGCGTTCACAAAAGTATATAGAGTATAAGAGAGATAAAAAATGTAAAAACATGTGAGGATTTGCATTACTCCACAGTTCAGTATTTTGCAAATTGAAGTACATACAACGAAAAATGAAACACGCAAGGCAAAATAATGGCATCCAGAATCTTCATACTTTCGCAAATTTTGGCTTGAATCCTCTGCTGGTACTCTTATAATTATAGTTTTTTGGAATTTTTGAGGGACTACTATTAATTGTGGAATTGGAATCTGGAATTCTGGATTCGATAACGATAAAGCTACTTCAGCAGTTCAAGAATTCTTCTCTGACAAAGATACAAACTTTTAGGAAAAAGCTGTATCTATGCTGGAACATTCGTAGAATAAGTATCTTCAAGCGCAAAGCGAATATGTATACAGAAAAGTAACAAACATAAAAAAGGTTTTCGGTCAATCGTTGACTGGTGCGTTGTACAGTGAACACAGCTATTACAGCCGCAGGGTAGTTGTATGTGCTATAATTACATAGGGCGAACAAAAGCTACTGTCTGTGCTATCTTTAACTTTGAAGCAGGAAGCTAATACAAACTTATTTGTCATCTCTAAATATGAAGTAGTGTTATAATTATTGGCACTGGCTCTTCTTAATCAGAAATACACTTTTAAATGTAAAGACTAAGTTGTATAGGTTAGTTGATATATGCCTGCTATATGCTGATTTCATTTTTCAAATCTCAAAGGCAGAAAAAATGAAGGCAAACTTGTCCAACCTCGCGCCATCCAGCTCTTACTCGTTCAGAACTTGTTTGCAAGTCAAATGACTGGGTACAAGTATATATTACCACACAGAAAAACATGAGATTTATTGATAAGGCCAGAACATGTAAAATTTAGCAGATTAAATTATTTACAAATCACTAGCTGTAAAGAAGGCATCTATGGTAGTCTATCAACAAAACTGGCCCCATGTGAATTGCATCTTATATGGATGCATGTGTACCTTTCAAATTTTCTGGCATATTCCATAATAAAGTCCAACATCTTGGAAAAGACGTTTCAAAAATTTTGTGAATTCATTTTTATACATTGACAAATATCATTCATATTTTCTTTCAAACGAACATTAGTTATAACAATAAGTAAATTATCACCCACAAAAGCACTCTCACGAAAAAGACAAAGAACAAAATTTGCTAATATTGCCTGCTAAGTTATGAACAATCTATATAAAATTTTGCTGCTTCTATGACAGCATTTAAAACTTACATTCTTGTATCAACATTGTCTAGTAAACACACAACTCTTTATCTTGAATGTTGGACGAAATATTTTTATTTTGACCGATCACAATTGCATTGGTATCAATTGCTACAGAATCGTAGATAATTAAAGTAATAAAATTTATATCGTTTTATTCAAATTAAAAAAAAATGTATATGGACCCCGAATTAAAAATTGGTGCAATACTCAAATGTATGTACATGAAATGGTGAAAAAAATAAAAACCATAACTCACATCAGTTCGTCCTATAAGTTTCAATATTCGAACTACATTTCTGCAAACATTACTAACTGTGGAATTGCCGTTACTACAACAGATCGCTTCTATTTTTACCAACTGATCTTTTTCCGCTTTCAACAGAACCAATAACGCCACTGTATCGTCCGTCCCAGCATCTAAATCCAATATTACTCTCAGCATTGCACACGGTTCAGAATTAAAGCTGATCACCTTTTAACTTTCTTTACTAATGCTACTATGGTTTATATCTGCTAGCGTAAATTAGCAAAATTCATATCATAAAACGCATTGAATTGCTTACTCAAGGTTTATTAAATTAAAAAGGATGTGAGTATATGTATATGTCGGTTTATCGCTCTAGTCATATTGCAATGCGACAGGAGATACAATTTGTGCTCCTACTTATATTCTTTGCGATCATATTACGTTAGAAACTCCTTATCATGATTATTTTGTTATGTATTATGTATGAATTATTAATAAATGTAGGTGTTAAAAACAAGCATATAAATCCATAAATTTGACATATTTTTGTGTTGAATATGTTTCAAAATAGAATGTTTGGCAATTTCTATTTTCAGGCTACATTACCCAAAATAATTAGGAGATATTTCTTAAGAACGACGAAAAAATCAGAACTGTTAGAGGAGGGCAAGTGCAAGGTTGATCAAGCTAACAAACATCAAAGAATGATCGATACCTCTTACAATTTACACATAGAAATTGGACTTTAAATCCAAGCCAAGCCGCAGATCATTAGTTTTCTCCTATTAGGCGATATAATGGAATAGCCAGCCAATTTCCTAGACACCAACTCTTGCACCTCATTCAGTTGCCAAATTTCTAAATGCTCTTAAGGACAATAAAATTTTGAGTAAATTTCGTCATCTACAAATCAGGGAAATATGGATATGTCATTTTGTAAATTTCTGTAATAATACAGCACAAATTTAGAAAAACCTGGGACAACTTTCAATTTTTCCAATTTGATAAAAGAGAATCTGTTTTTTCCTGACTTAAAAGTGTCTTTAGTCTTTAAGCCTTCTTTGTGTTTTTTTTTTAAATGTTGGCACAGTGTATAACTGTAGAATAACCCAGAATGGATAACATGATTGTCATTAGACACTAATTTACGTAAAGCAGCTATTCGAGATTGTCCAAGCAGAGTTGCCCCAGAATTTCGCCCATCATGGCGCATGCTATAATGGGAATTGTAGTAACGCTCTCTTAGACCCATATTCTTCGTAGTTTTTCTGAGGGAAGTAAGTACTTTTTTATTGCCACGGTGTTTTTTTGTCGATGTTATAGGCTAGTATGGCGATGTCAATTATGAGGGTTTTTTCTCCTGTTTGTGGACTAGCACGATATTATGTACTGACTTCTCTGTTTGTATACTTCAGTTCCATAATAATTACTTTTTTTTTCAAAGAAAGAAATAAGTGCCAGAGGAGAAAAATCTTTGGAACAAGGCTAGTCTTCTAGTAATTTGAACTTTTGAATCAGAATTTGTTTGAGTGCAAACATACTTTCTTGCAACCACAACATATATACATAGCTTTAGCTAAGATGCCACGTTTTGCTTCCTTAATCGTCTCTCTTAGGGTGGCCAATAATTAGTACAATAATTTCTAGTGATGGTTTGACCTCACTTTAGGTAATCCATCATGATTACTCTGTACTTGTTTCCAAAAAACTTTTCCTGTAGATTTTTAGACTTAACAGTGTTTAGGGCTTAGAAAACCATGACATTTCATCGATTGCTGCTTTGCTTTTGGATCATAATGGGTCTATGTTTTATCCATATTCAGAATGACACAACTTGATTGTTGCATTTCCACTCTTGCTCATTTAAGTTTAATGTCTCAAAAGGCGTAAAAAGTCACAAGGGCTTGGGTCTCTTAACACATTTGTTGATAAAATTTGTTATATTCGTCTTCTACGAATTTGCGTAGTATATACTGCTGATTTTATAAAAAATATAAACAAGCAAAATGATGACATATTAGTAGTATGTTGCAAACTTAATAACACATCAAATTCGACAATATTATTACTTGTTTTGAAAAAATCTGTATATGTATACCTACACTATATCATAACACCATGTACAACAAATTATTCTTAGGCTGTATCGTATAAACTCAGTTAGTATAGACAATAAGTATATTAATTATTCTGCAGAAATTATGCAATTGATTACAAATTGCACCAACGACAGTGTTTATGCTAGATTTGAAGGTGAATAGCGAATGGTGCATAATGCACATATATACCTAGTAGACAACGATCAAGGTGTACACAATTCTCTTAATAACAACAAAGTTCTAAAGTGTTTGAAAAGTAGTTCACAAGTGATTCTGTTTCACAGGAAGGATATATGTATACTAATTATTAAAAGTAAGTTTATTTATTTTATTACAGAATTAAAAGAATGTAGCGTTGCGTGTCAAAATTAGGTCAGGTAATTTTACATTACAAAATAATAAAGTAAGTCCTATTGTAGAAATAGAATTTTATTTTAGAAAATAATTTTTGGTTTATAAAAATGCCAAAATAAACAGAAACTGCTTGAGAAATGGTAATCAATCTACTGGCTTGTCTTAACGGTAAAAGCAACGTATTTACTAGTTAGACCCAACTGTTGCAATTTCTAATTTTGCATTAATTTAAATTATTCGTATATATAGAATATTTATTATACCTATATTACATTAATTCCAAAGGAATTCTGTTTAAGAATTTTGAAGAGAACATTATTTATTCACTTATACTCGTCAACTTAATAAATGTTAGAGAAACCTGAAAAATTATTTGTCATTTATTACAGATTTACAGATTGGAATTAGAACTTTAATGCTGTTGAAATTTTAACACTCTATGTGTCTGATGCAAATTCGATTTACATATATTATAATGGAATTGTATATTACGATACCAGGTCTTATTCTCACGTCATACTCATAAGACGTTAAACGTTTTTTAATTTGTCTAGTACAGGTCGAAGATTTCTCATTAATAGTTTTCATCATTAATAGGTTCATTCTCTCATTTTTAAGATAGAAAGACGTCATACACCGATAAAAAGTAAAGAGTTTAAACAAAAAAGTTAATTTAGCTTTATTGCATAACGTCCATGATACACTACGTTTACATTGAGTGATAAAGTGGTTTCTTGTTGTACATACATAAAATACTAAACTAACCCATAACACATTGACAAACGTTTACAGGAAATAATGTAGGTTTATTCTACAATCACCTGAAAGGTGATAATACAGTTTTTTTAATTGAAAATAAGGGTTTTGTTAACTACTTTAGAATTGATCTTCAGCTGTGACACTAATTGTAAATTCTTCCTAATTTACTCTTTCACTGGGGTGTCGTTTCCCTTTCTTGCTTTGGTTGTTTCAAAAGTTCCACTTTAAGATAGTGTGTTTTTTTCTGGTATTACTAATTTTGCATTGGGTTTGTAATTTCCTATACTTAATGCGTGTATTTTAACCTCTACCTCCAACATATTTTACCAACTTAGCGTTTTTGAACGAAGTAGGTAGTATCCTAAAAGGACTGAATTCATTCTTTAAATTTGATCTATTCGTTACTTTTGACAGAAGACTCAAATATATCTTTGTCCCAAAAGAGGTGTTCTCGGCATGCCTGAGAGGCCAAAAATCCAAATTCGTAAAGCTCTGTTACAGAAATTTGGTAATGGTGGAGATACACTGTTATCAGGTGTTTGTAGCTTGTGGCTCTTGTGTGGTGAGACAGTCGGGATTAGAATTCTACTCTCTCTTACAAAGAATTAAACAAATTACTTCCAAAGAAATATGCGTTTCAACTGTACAAAGAAATTATGTAAGTCTACGATGTAAACGTTGTATTTATAGCCAATTTTTATGAAATGTTAGAAGAAGAAATAAAGGAATATCTTCTTATTAGAAGAATCGTAAAAAATTGTGCAAAAAATAGAAACATTTATTAGTAGCACTAAGAACGCGGTACATTGCTCTCTCATTGCAAATACAGATGTGGAAATGCTTCAAAATTGCCTCAGAGCATACAATTTGACTGAAATTCATAAAAACCAAGGTGGCTGGGAGGTGGCTACCAGGGAACTAGGGTTGAGTGATTTAAACCGTGGACAAGAACTTGGCGGAAAACATTTATTTAACATTTAATTCATTTTTGTAAAAATGTTCTTTACCACAATTTGAAGTTCTGCAGTTAAATAATGTGCAACAGTTCATAAGGCAATATTTTTTCCTAAAGCATTCCGTTGTATTTGATGTCATTACCGTCCAGGAAATTGGCTGGCTAATCCATTCTATCGATTTCAACCTCTTCAACCTAATTGTAAACAATGGTGACCAAAAAATGTCAGTATGACATCCAAATAATACGTTTGAGCAGTATGTAACTTCTTATAAATGAATTACAGTAGGCAGTTATACCCTGCAGCATAGTGATCTACGTCATCGTTATGTTAAGACCAATCTTTCAGTACCAACAGCAAACTGATGTCGGTTTTGAGTACAGATCATTGGTTGGCGTTGCTAATACTGGTCGGTCTTGCCCTTGTCTTCTTCCAAACAAAAACACTGGTTTTAGAAAAAACGATGTTAAACTAGAACTAAGCGATATTTTTTCTATGTTCGTCATCAATCCAACTAATCAATGTTTCTTCAAACGTGTGATTTGATCTTTGTTACTCTGCTTGTTGTTGAGACTTTTATTTTTTTTATTTTAGGAAACATACATAAGTACGTTAAGTCTTTAAATAACATGTGTTTAAAAGAATTAATTTCTAGGGTTTTGAAAGAGTATGTAAATATGAATGGTCCCCTCATCCCTTACTACTCCTATATTTATAGAAATATATCTGCTAATTAGCATATGCATTATTGAAATTAATTAATGGTATAAAAATAGCACCAATAACCTACTATAAATTTGTGCAAGCAGTATTAATTGCATAAATTAAAATCTTCCTCTTGACGTTAATACAGTTACAAGATTGTGGCTTGTGTAAATGTATCAACAATATATGATTATTTTATAAAATAACCTTCATTACACTTTCCCTTTACATGAAGGAATTAATTATATCGTTAGATACATAATTATTCTATAAGATAGCAATTATAATATAAAATAATACATATACCTAAGAATTCTTGGAGTTATGTCTATAAATGTAGTTCCTGGAAAATTTTTAAAATATTTTCTTAATTATCTAAAATATACAAGGTGTTTATGAATAATTTATGTTACAGCAAAATGATTGGTATCGCAAAGTTATTCATAACAATCTACGCCATCACAAATGTAAGTAGAATCATCTTTAATCCGCATACTTTACGGAATTAATTTCAATTCTATTCTAGGATTTATTACCATTTCAAATCTGTAGGAAGAACGCATATTGTTCATTACCGACCAAAATTATCACAACGTGTCTTTCAATCGTTTTTCTCTTAATAATATATACAATTTTATTACCTTTTGCTATACTTCGTATATGTATCGGAATTTTTTTAAAAATCCTATACCAAAAATCCTACGGTGGATTGCTTGCTGGTTTAGATACATTATTCGAAATGTTTCCTAATAAAACTGTTATTAATGTAATCAACATTTATGCTAGTAAAGAGGATCCAACGATAACAACTCAAAAAGTCAAAGATATCGTATATCAAATATATTCGTCATCTTTTAAATTTTCAAGCAACATTCAACGGCTTCTAGGTTATTGTTACTATTTAAAAAATCAAGTAGATTTTGAAGAAGTCGTTGATATTATCAGATATAACAATCAAGAATATATGAGCAAAGAAATGCTCTTCAATTATTTGGAAGACAATTGTTTAACTCTGAAAGCTAATCAGATGTGGAAGGTGGTAATTTTTTCCCAACCGATATCTTGGAGCAGAAGTACTACAGATGAATATAAACAATACGCTATAATTTGGACTCTACGTCACAGTTTAGGCGATGGCCCATCTATAATTACGATTTTTCAAAAGTACGCTAATGAAGGTGGATTCAACATGGATACGACGAAATTCGAAAAATTACAGAAGAATATGAGTAGTAAAATGACCTTCGATAATGTTTCTGTTAGAAGAAATCCGGTGACCACCAAGCTAGATGGTTTAGCATTAAAAATACCTGAAAATACTAGATGGTATGCTGTTTCTTTTATGGAAACTCGACCTAAATACGTTGCCGTTATTAAGAAAATTAAGGACGAGTTAAATGTCAATTTTACTGAAGTTATTAGTGCCGCCATCATCACTAGTGTTCATGATTATGTAAAACATGTAAGTCTAACAGATTTAAATTATGTATATATTTGTTTCTCTCCATCACGTGAGGCTTTTGGAACAAATCGTAATTTAGTCAAGTATTTTGGAAGAAATTTATCCAAAGTAGGTAAAGGAGTGGTAGTACCTGCATGACCAACTTTCTGCATTAGTCCTAATATTTTGAAAATTAATGAAAGATGAATAATTTCAAAAGAATACAAATATTAAGAACAGTACAAGTTGGCTGTCATTGCAAGAAGTATTAAGTTTCTTGACAATAACAAGGATTGAAATAACAGCAATCACGTAACTTTCTTAACTTATCAAGTCACAATATATCATTGCTTTCCAAAATTTTGTAGAAGATTGTGGGAGAATGTTGTTTACCTTTAATTTTGTGCCAATTTTCAATGTTCCAAGTCCACATTCATTATTCAATTAACAATAATTTGAACTTTCTCTTCAGATGTTTAATTTATCAAAAAATATTAAATGCCAAAACCACTGTTTATTTTTTTAATAGCTGCTATGTTGACCAACATTCTACCAGTAAACAGAATTGATTTGGAAAAATAATTTCTTTAAGGTTTTATTCTGTCGTTGGATGTAGTTCAACAAATTATGTCATCTTTGCATTAAGCTTGATGTATTTTGATTGGTATATTAGTACTCTTGAACCAGAAACCATTTATAAAAGAAAAGCTTATATGAAACAAATAGGAACTATTTGCAGACGTCCCAATTGGAAAAAGCTTCGTGAAAAGTTTTTAAAACCACAAAAATTCAACTAACAGGATTGTAAAATCTAGTTCCTTACTAAGGTATTATTGATCGATAATTTGCTCTCGCAAGAGGGGGCTGAGAATATATCTAAAGGCAGGCGCTGACGCATTTAGCCTTTTCTACGAAAGAAGAGGGGTGTGCATATTCCGAGCGCCGTCACCATTTTGTGCCGTCTTGTACCACGTTTGTACCGCAGATATAGAACCTTTTGGCGGAACCAGGGACATGCCTGAACTCTAAAGTCATTATGGCTCAGTTAATATGAAATCACAAAAGTTTCTTTAGGCGGCACAAAACAGCACAAAATAAACACAAAAAACGTGTACAAAATTTCGAAATGTTGAGCAGATTTGGATTTTGAAAATTTTCTTTTCGCTTGACAAAATCTCAAAATACGTGGTGGGTGGGCTGGCGTGTACCAGGTCTCGCCAAAAAGAAAAACTTATATCTCAATTAATATAAAAGCACAAAATTTCACTTTTACGGCACAAAACCACAAAAAATAATAGCATAGGTACTCAAAATTTTAAAATACGAGGCTGACGACTGATAGTTTTCTTTAGTTTTGGTATCACAACATTTGTAGTAGCTCATCCTCTATCTGAAAAGCAGTTATTGCAAATATGGCATCCAGCTTCACATAACATAGATTTTAGAGTCTATTACACTACTAAATGTAAACTCAACCAGATTTATTACAATTATACTTGAATGCAGTTATCTTCAAAAATTAATTTTAAATATTTTTAGAGAAAGGTGAATCTCGACAATTTTACCATAGCTAAAGTAATCAGATTAAAATCAGAAGACCTACTCAAACTAAGAAAAGGCGCATATAAATTCGAAGAAATAAAGAACAATTTCGGGTTTATCGCGTTTCAACTTCCAACGAATTTAGAAGGAAGAAATGTAAAGAATATAATACAATATCTACAGCAGTATAACGAATCATTACGAAATGCAGTTGATCCAATTGTAAGTGCGATGCAATATATGCAATTTAAATGTTAAACGTGACGAAAAATATGTCTTTTTTAGGTTGCTTCTACCGTGTTAGACCAAATTTGCACCTACTTGCCGATAAATCTATCAAGAGCTTCTTGCACATCTTTTATGGATAGCATGACTATTGGCGTAACTAATTTAGTAGGATTTAAGAAAAGTTCTCTGTGTGGAAACGTTATTGATGACGTATTTTTCTTTACACCAGGTGTTTTAAACACAGGTTTGATTTAAATTAGAAAAGGAAGCTTTTAAGTGTTTTACGATTATTGTTATTTTCAGCATTCACATTTTCTATATTCTCATACGATGATAGACTTCAAATTATACTTACTTCACGAGAAGGATTCGTCCATAACCGAGAAGAGTTGCAGCAGATGCTGGATAATGTTTTTATGTATATAAATAGGGCTCAAGAAGAAATATTACTAACGAATTAAAATTGAATAAAAATATTGTTTTATTAAAATGTTTTCGGTTTTAATATCACTATGACATACTAGTTAGCGCCCCAACTTTGGTCATGCGCTTTTTCATGAGTAGATTTTGTTGGGAAAGGCTCTAAAGCTATATTTATTCGTTATTGGATTTGTGAACTTCTATCGAGAATAATCTCTATTGAAAAAAATTGTTAGTGTGACTTGCTGCTTAACAGCATCATATTTAGCTGGAAATTTTTTTCCCAACTCGCAACAAAATCTTATGCGTTTTTCAAACTTTAGCAAATTCAGCAATTCACAACTTTTGCTTCCATCAAACAAAAGTACACACATCGAAAAACTACAAAGATATTTTTATAGATTCATCCATTTTTCCTTTGAACTGATTTAGACGCAAATTCAACAATATCAGCAGTGTTGCTTCTTCTTTTGTATTTCTAATTTGGCGACAAAGTCGTAGTGTCCGACGGTGGATGTCTGTTAGTGCGATTTGTCAACTGACCAGCGCCTCCACCAAAAAATTGTGACATTTAACAAGAATTAGTGATATTTCAAAAACCACTAACAATGTCAGACAAGTAAAATAGAAATTAAAAAATATGAAAGTTACTTTAGGAATATTTAATGTCTAAATTTGATATCAAAGACAGAGCTGAAAAAGATTAATCAATTATAATGGCTTTTATTTACATCAAACACCATTACAACAATTAGTTGGAGTAGAAATTGCATGCTTAAACTATTTATAAAAAACATAAATATTATGTTTGTATCTGCTATATAAATATATAATATTTTACATAGGAACTAAGATTGAATTTCAATAACATAATACAAAAATACTCACTATAACTAATTATAAAATATTAAATACTGCTAATATTTAATTATGTTATTTAATGTTTCAGTAAGAATTTAAAAGGATATTGAACTTTAACATCATGGCTTAATCAGCTTCATTTTTTTCTTGTATCTGTTTGAATCTTTGCCTCCTTGACTCTAAGATCTGCAACAATTGTGTATTTGTCTGTTCGATGATGTCTATGAATGAATTCATAGCATCCAAGTAATTATCCAGATCATTGAACTCTGAAATAAATGGCTTTTTAACTTTCCAAAATACTTATGCATTATATTATTTTCTTACCCTCAGTAGTCATTGTAACTTCAAATGTATCTTCATCTGCAGTTTCTAATTCCTCCTCTTCGTGCGGTTCTTCGTTTGTGCTATCGTATCCGTTAGAAACATCATTTTCCTTAGGTTGTACCGGTATTTCACCCATTTTTACCTAAATATTTCGAATTTGATATTTGTTTATAGTTTTTAATAATCGATTGTGATTATCAACAAAAATGTTAATGTTAACCTTCAATTTCAATAATTTGACAAATCTAGTTCTGCCAACCTCTATCCACTGCCAACATATAAACATAATTTCCCTATAGCAAATTATTAAAACATTCTTTTTAAAGTATGTATAAGCAAAAAGAATTAGTATATCGTATTTCTTCAGGTGTTGTATAGCTTATTTTTCCGACTATATTGTATGACTCGTCAGAACTTAACAGTTTCTTTTTTGATTACGTACATTGTATTGTGAAAGAAGGGCGTTCAGGACCTATCCTCAGTGCGTGCTATAGATCTCTTGTGAATACTCTTATTTCTTCAGAAACTGTCTAATCCGATATTCTTAGTGTGGGCGCAGAGGCTTTAATCTGCCCAGCTTTTAGAATCGCTCCTTTTTTGATCAGCTTTGCCGATCTTTTTTGAGTTGATATTTTGGAGGACAATGGCGAGTGAACAAGTCCGTGAGGGTTCTGAAATCTGATTTATTTAGTCAAAAAGTATTGTATTAGTTGATAAATTCCTTTGCTTGTGTTTGTTCAGATACTTTGCTCCAGAGGAGGACCCTTTCTTTTGTTCACCAGTCTTGAACGTTCCTCTTATGCTGCTGCCATGTCATTTTCTTTGATATTTGCGTGGCCACGTCAGAGATACCCTGATTTTGCGCCCTACTCTTCAAATTAGTATTGGAGGCTGGAGAACAATTGGCTTTAATTAGTGACATATAATGAGTTTTTGGACTGTTAGAAGAGAAACCAATGGATTATGGATTAAAAATTAATGAAGGAAAGAGCAGATACATGAGGACGGGAGCAGATATTACAAACCTAGTCAGCACCTTTCCGTACAAGAGTAAGTCATATTCTTTTGAAGAAGTACAACAGCTCAGTATAAAACAACAGTTAGACCAACGGTACTGTATGGGCGCGAGACTTGGGTCATGAATAAGGAAACCGAGACTAAGCTCGATGTATGGGAACAGAAAATGTTTGGAATTTTCGGAGGAATACCGGGAAAGGAGGAATGGAGACGCACGACGAACTGAAGCAGCTATATAACGCAATAGGGATCATGCAATTTGTACGAGCTTAAGAGGCAAGATGGGTCTGTCACTTTAACTGCAGAGGCAGGCCGAGAAGCAGGTGGATAGAAGCAGTAACGGAGGATCTGGTCAAGGCAGGCGCCAAGAACTGGAGACAGAAATCTACGAACCGCCAGGACTGAAAAGCCATAGTTTGGAAACTGGAAGTAGAGAATTGTGAAACTATAATAATTGTGTATTCCCAACTATTCACCAAGATAGTTTACACCCAGTAATACAAATTTTTCATTTGAAAATCAACATGTTGCAGTAAAAAGAAATTTATGACAGGTTAACAAATAACTGTGAACGCATCTATTGTGTGAGAGCTATTACAGAATTGACAAAGATACTACACTAACAGCAGCGTTAACCAATAAGTACGTCCATTCATTGTTTTAATTAAAAAATAACTTTTAATTTTAGAAAAACTTCGAATACACATTAATTTCATACTTCAAAATAATACATACTATATTTATTTAAAAAGTACTTAAATAATATTAGACTTAAACTAAAATAACTATTACAATAATTAATAAGAGAAAAACAATGTTTTCTTGTAAGAATAGGGTATTAATCGATTCTTATTTCCTAGATCTCTTAGACTTATGTCTGTCATTACTATCTTCCCTACTACGTTTCTTATCGTTACTAGAACGATGTCTATCCTTATCTTTGCTGGGAGAACCCTTTTTCGAGGACGAATGCCTATCGCGACTACCACTGCTGCTACTATGGCGTTTCGAACCTGAACTCGAATGGTGTTTAGATCCCGAACTCGAAGGGTGTTTGCTAGACGAGTGTCTACTACCGGAACTTGTTTTATGTTTGTCGCTCGATTTATGCTTATCATGCGATTTCCGATCGTTCTTGCCTTTATGACGATCGGGGAAAGGTTTTTTAGTAGATCTAGGATCAATATCTTCATCGTAACGCCTTTCGCGGTCTTCTTCCGCGGCTTCCCGTTCCAAATCCGACCAATCTTTACCTGATTCTTCGTCCGAACCTGTAATAAAATCAAAATTAATCTCAAGTTGGGCAATGTTGTATTTCAAAATCTACCTAAACTTTCTTCCGTCGCACTATCACTTTCAGTATCACCCTCTGTATACTCGGAATCCTCATCACTTTCTTCAGACACACTTTCGATGTCAGACGGTTCGTAAGCTTCGTCTTCATCTTCCGTTTCTTCGGATTGTGCCCCTTGTTCCTCGTCCGATTCCGGGTCCAAAAACGTCCAGCCGCCGCTCTCAAAGAATCCTTCCGGATCGTCAGTGATGGTCTTCATGATTTTCACCCAGTTTAGGGACTGTATACCTTCGGAATAGCGAATATCGCACGAATTCAACCATTCCTTAACGTGATCGAGCATGTTCATCGGAATGGCGTTCACCATCGCTATACGTCTGTGGTAATCTTTGAAGACGAATACCATATCGAAATTCTTCAAGTGGAACTGGACGCGTTCAAAATGGACTAATTCAACATCTTCCAAAGTGATAACGAAAGGTGGCCATTCGGTGAGATTTACCAGGCAGCCGGAGGTTGGTTGTAGTAAAACTGTAGATCTGAACGGTGCTCCGGGGAAGCCTAATTCTCGGAAAGGCGTATCGAATTCGATTTCAGATTTTGTCATACTCTCCACCTGACAAAAATGAGCCAAATAATTTGTTTAATATATTTGTATTTAAAAAACAATATTACCTTCTCGCAAAAACTCTTGAAAGCCGTTTTCAGTTTATGTCTAAGCTCCCTTTCAGACTGTTCAGCTGCCAAGTCATCCCTATCGTGCATATGCTGGTGCTTCCCTAAATCCGTAGTGATTTCACCAACTTCCGTGTAAAACTGCACGTCGATATGCTTTTTCTTGCCGAACATGATAGCATGTTTCAGATGGAAATGTAAGAGTATGATCATTTCACCATCGCAAGGTTGAAAGAAAGCATTCTTTATGTTGTTATATAGTATGTCTACTTTATCTCCACGAACCGAAGTGTACCTAAAACCGTTCGTGTGGGCCTCTAACGAACCCGTCATCCGCTTCGTTACTATATTGGGACGAATGTACAGATCTTTAAGTTTGGGATTGCCCTTATTTTGTGACAGGATAAGGGTATCTTGTTTTACTAAATCTTCTTTCTCGCGTTCTTCTGCTTCACGTGTCTTGAATTTTCTTTGTACCTGTAATATAATTTTTTACATTATAATAGAGATTCTTAACCGCACTGATTTAAATTGCTCTTTGTACCCAAAAGAAAACAAAGTACATATATACTTAATACAATTCATCTGGCTACTGCGACGGCTAATCTCTACAAAGAGCAAAGATTAGCATGTGTAGGTATAATGATAATCTGTCCCTCTGCAGCTATTGAAGTGGTTCTAAATCTTACAACGCTCAAAATTTTGCTTCAAGCTGGGAGTGTCTACACACACAAAATGAGTTAGATCAATGGCAAACCCTACTGAGGGTTGTGCGACGCACAGCAGCGAAAGGAAACGAAATATCAGACAGGTTCGCTAAAAATGGGGGCATAAGTAGCAGTACAATACTGGAGAATCTCAAAAGTGAACTAGAACAGAGAAAAGCCAAATACTGGGAGAATCTACACGATATGAGGCCAGCTAAAACTCTCTGGAAACAAAAAACCAAGAGATCTTCCAAATGTATTAACCTCAGCAAAACCAATATTCGTTGATTGACAGGCATCCTTTCAGGTTACTGCAAACTGAATGGACACCTAAGCAGGCTTAGAATATCGAAGGAATGTAGATTTTGTGGGGATTCATTATGGTTTTCTTAATGACTCTGTACTATAAATTGAAACACAGTATATACAATGTAGGTCAATAATTTCAGATCAAGAGAAGCTCACATACAGGTACTCTGCCGCGAATTACTCAAACAATTCTAGCATGTAGCTTTACTTGCTAAGAAATATCACACAAGTACTGACAAGCAACTGCAGAAATTAAAAAAAAAATTAACAGGTACAGACGTCGCATCATAAAGGGTTCCAACCTAGAACGGAAAGCCAATACTTTTACGTCGGACAATACGTTTCTAGCACGTGTACGGCTTATCTATAGGAAAAGCAACAGAATGTCACATTCTGACATTTACACAAATGTCTATTATAGTAAACATTAGTATACCTACTACTTGATATAAAAATATTGGGTAGACTTTCGCCTTTAGGTTGGAAACCTTTATCATGCGACGTCTGGACATTAAACATATTTTTAGAAATTTTATGATATAGTAATAAA
>SMLS01066460.1:0-33127 GCA_004785975.1 Popillia japonica
GACATCTATGTATTAATAAATGAATCAGCCGCAAATATTCCCACTTTTAATAAATTATAGCGAAAATGTGTCATGTAGTAAAATATAATCTAACGGACAATAATATTTATGTATCTCGTTCAAAAGAACTGAGAGCTACATCAGTGGATGCAGAACAAAATGAAAAGACTCACGTGAACTATTACATATATTCTAATCTAATTATAATGTAATAACAATATTAATACGGGCTTAAATGAATAAGCTTGCACTTGCAGACATACAGGTTTATTATTATTCCGGCGCCTCCGCTAATATTGCTCAAACATTTTCTATATAAAAATTTTGTCTAGGTGCTTAAAGACTGCCATTTCTTATTCGTAATGACTTTTTATACAGTATACAATATAGCTAAGAATGGTGATAGTATAAAAGAAAAGATGATTTAAGGCATTTTTCCTTGTTTCAAGTTGCATTCAATTTGGATAAACACGTTTTAAACCGGTCTTACAATGGCACGAAGGCAGGAGCAAAAAATATCATTTGTGAATAATTTGCATTAAATATAATTGTTAATGGCAGGAATCAAGGAGTCGAGTCGCAGGGTGGTAGGCGTACATCCAGTCCATTGCACTACAAACGCTTACTTGTACGAAGACTAACATTAACGGTGTATATATAACGAACGTGCCAAACAACGTTGATTTTGCTCAGAAACTAACTAACTCCTTAGGATAAAAGCTCGTGCACGGGTACTCAGCGGAGGTCGGTCTCTAACGTAGTGGAGACCCATCAATATCCGCGTCGGACAACCCTTGTTAGAGAAGAATATCCATTTCTATCACACAGAAACTGAGAAATATTCACAAATACTTAGTTCTTGCATTAAAGTTTTTCGGGCGTTGTAGAGTGAAAAAGTTTTCGCTAATTATTCATGCTGCTTCGTCAGAAAAAAATGAAAGCTTTCTACGCGACAACTCCCAAAAGATTTCAACGTAGTAAACAACGGTCGCAGAAGCTACGCTCAACTATTTAGATAGTCCTTGCTTATAGTCAGTGAAGATAAGGTGGTTCGTCAAACTGTATTATATACCTGTCAAGACTACCAGTAAAGCTCTTGCTGTTTAACTTTACCACATGTAAAGTACCTCGTAGTTTTGGTACCGTATCACCTTAATATGCTTCTGACATTTATTACGCGCTTTTACTTTCTACAATGGAAATTAATTCTTCAAGTTCTGCGAGGTTGCATCACTTTTATTATCAATTCAAGAAAATAGTCAGAAACTTGTCTAAATAGCTTTAAAACTACTTGTGGATAGTGGATAGACACGAATTTCACAATATTAGGGAAATGTCGAAATAAATAATAATAATAATAATATACGTTTATTGCCCAACAGTTACCCATTTACAGGACAAATGAAGAATAAATTGTGAATACTACTCAATCAATAGCACTACATAAAAAATACAACTCAATTTCTAAGAGAATTTGTAAAAATATCACTGTAGAACCCATCAGCGTTTTTGCACATATGATATATAGGCGAACGAAGGAGAAGAATAGTTCGTGGTGTCGGTAAATTGAAAGTGTCATCAGATCGGGCAGTCATTATAGGTACATTAAATCCAAGGTAGGATAGTAGTTCATTGCAGTCGATCCTATTGCTTAGAAGCTTAGCCAAAAATCTTGCACTGCGCAAATTCCTCCTGTCTGTCAACGATTTTATGTGATCTACCTGCAGAAGTTCTTCATATGATGTCCCCATGAAAGATAAACACCACTCATTTTAAAAGATAAAAACTTTAAAAAGCGTTGAACACGCTCAACTGGTATTCTTTGAGAAACATAAAAGGGATACCAGATAATGAAAACGTATTCCAGTTTAGGCACAACGAAGAAGAAATATAAGGTTTTTAAAAGTGCTATACTACTAAAATGCTTAGATGACCTTAACACAAATCCCAACATTTGAGAAGCAGACTTACAGGTCTTCTCGATATGCAGGTTAAATGATAGCGTCGGATCGAAAAAAACAACTAGGTCTTTGACACTATTTATCTTACAGAGAGCATTACCAGCAATATTGTAAGATGAAATGTACGGATGTGGTTTACGTGTGAAGGAGAGAAAATTACATTCATCTGTGTTAAGATGTAGATTATTCAATTTAGACCAACTGAAAAGTATGTTGATGTTGTTTTGTAGATCTTGCATGTCATTCTGGTCAGAAATGCTGGAAAATAATTTAATATCATCGGCATATGCAAGAACAGGGCACGAAAAAGATTGCAGTAGGTCATTGATAAATGAAATAAGTAATAGTGGGCCACGGTTAGAGCCTTGGGGAAGCCCGCTAATAGAAATATACTGGAAAGAGACAAAGCCATTATAGAAGACGTAATTCGGTCTATTAGTTAGGTATGATTTAAGTAACCTGCAGAGTCCAAGAGAACAACCAAACGCGTCTAATTTATGTAGCAGTAAGCCGTGATCTACTGTGTCAAAGGCGCGTAAAAAATCAGTAAAAATAATATCTACCTGCCCATGGCGGTCCAAATTTTCACTTATATATTGTGTGAAACAAGCTAAATTGGTAATTGTATCCTATAGTGTAGATTTTGAAAATATCTGTCATTTTAGGGTACAGCGAAACCTTCAAGGAAACAAGCCCAAATCAGCAATGATTTCTAATTGTATGGTAAGACAAATTACGAGAGATCTAAATACTAAAGGGAAAAGACGGAATCTGGACAGCAATTATGGATACACAGATAATACGAATTTAAATTACTTGGAAATGGTAGCGACTCCATGCTATATTATATTGCACGTCCAGAATTCTAAATTGTATATTACCTTTTGTACCTATTTAGAGAAAGTTACGGTAAACGTTCTGCGGGCTTTTGTTCATATCCCTCATTTCCATCGTTTCCACAATTTCCGACGCCGTCCAAATATCATATTCTGCATGTATATGAGAATTGCTGTAATAAATTTTGCGCAGCTGTTATGAAGTGTTTCATGGTTAGTTTAAATAAAGAGTTATTCCTCCACATTGCGACGATCTATTGCAGTTTATCACGCGATCTAACAGATAATGGTAGTTGTTTTTTATAGATTCTCGTGCGAATTTTTACAATGCAAACGATTGTATTTTATGAACTGTAGCGGCTTGTGTAGAACAATTACAATAATTTTCGTAATAATTTAGCTCGCATCATTTCTGGTCTGTAACTAACTCAAAGAATGTGTTTATAATCTACTGCTAAGTATGTGTCATAAATGAAGTAATAGCATATGTAGTTTAAACTATGATGATATACCTACCACTTGTAAGTTATATGTATTTTTAATTTTTAAAGAGAGCCAATTGATGATTTTTCACAGTAATTTTATCAAAAATGTCGCATAGAACTGACTGGATAATCACTAAAGCCTGTATTCACAGACTATTGCAATACTATAATACAATCTATCACTAAAATTTTAAACGTGTCTGACATCCAACAGACAGATACTTTAATTTAAAGATCTGGGTCGTTCAAGTCGTAATCAAAGTCACGAAATAAGTAATCCGCCGAATTGTCTATCAGTACTAATTTTTGCAGATAACATACGAAATATCATGGCAGTATTAGATAAATATTTACATTCGCAAGTAACAAGTGTAAACATAGATACGAAATACTTCATGAAAAACGTATTGTGTGTATTCTATTATAATTGAATAACTTCGAAAAAAAGTATTCGAAAAGAAACAAGTTTGAATTGAAAAATTAATAACTAAAATTAATATTAAATAAGTCTATCACTGACATCTAGAAGCACTTAAGTTTGAGGAGTACTATAGGCCGCAATAAGTTATGACCATGATGGAAAGTTTTAGAAAATTTGCCATTACAAACTGGATGTCTCATTGTACAAAATTATATAATATAGATTAATTATCAATGTAGAAGTAGAAGCCAGCGACATCTAAGAAACAGACTGAGTAAATATGCAACAAATAATAGATTAGTAGACTTAAGGAATAGGAGTTTCTGTTATAGCGTGTGGTTGTTGAAAGAAACAATAATTTATTTCTGTGACATTATATTTTCCTTGAAGAAATAACACGATTTAGGTTCTGGATATCTGATTGTAACTCAGAAGAACTGTGAAAATATTGAAGAGTTAAAAAATATATATTTGGATTCATAAAAAATTATCTCAACAAAACTTACCTACCGCTCTACAACCCTTTATTGATGAACCATAAATTTGTACTACATATTTAGCTTGATATTTAGATATCCATTATTTTTAGTGAAGAGACTTGTTTCTTCCAGAGATATATTACAAATATGCATGTCTAACACAATTTTTTTGATCATCAATTAATTCAATAATCAGATCAGTTGTTTTACCAAATTGACTAATTACCCAAAGTTAGTTTGGAATAGCCCCAAAAATGTCCTTAAACATTTAGTTACCGACGGATTTAGTATGCAATGATCTAGAACTGTGCTATTTAAGTTTTATTCTTAGAATATACTTGAACTGGTAATACTTTGACAAATGCATTGCCCTCAAGATTGACCATCCTCCAGCAACATAAACAAATACAACTACTTACTTTAAAGAACGTAGAAAACTCAGTTATATTTTGCATGTTGTTTCCGTAGAATAAATTTCGAATCGTTATATGGATAAATAGGTGAAATATAATAAAAGTTTTGAAGTTTTGAAGCATTTGAAAATAGCGCAAGATACATCTTCAATGTTTAGAAGTTTATGAGACAAGTACAGAACTATATTTCAGAAAATATACTCCGATAATAAATTTAACCACTACCCCAGTTTACACTATTTCTGAGCTTTAAGACATTTTTTGAAGATGAAGTTTATAAGTTTGAAGTTAGTATTGTTTCTATACTATGCACGATACGATATATACATTACCGAGTTAATGTATGTAGTTTTAAACTTCACCTCTCGTTATCAGCTTTTTGTTTGATATCTACAGATGCTTGCAGCAGCACTGGAGTAAATGGCTAATCTTTAACAAGAAACAGGAAACTTCTACTACTACTACCGAATAATTTCTTACTAGTAATACAATTCTATTGCATTTAACCATTTACATACACGAATGAGGAAACTTTGTTACTTTGTGTGCAGTTTGCTGTTGAGCTAAGCTACTGTTTGACACTACTAGAGGCCAATAGGGCAATTGATCAAAAACGCATAATACTTAGGGAATGCAACCCCGGTTGTATGGTCTTCCAAAAATTCATAAATAAAACATTCCATTCCGACCTATAGTTAACACAATAGATTCTCCCACCTACAGCCCAGCCAAATACCTCGCTAGTACCCTTAAGAAATACATAGGGAAATCTTCATCTCACATCCTAAATTCCTCTCACTTCGTCAAACTCATCTCTGAAATTTCTATCGAACCTGAAGATCTTCTTGTTAGCTTCGATGTTACTTCACTTTTCACGAAGGTGCCCATCACCGATTCCGTCGCTATAATTTATCAGTTATTAATTCAAGAGAATCAATCTCCAGGTCTAGCCAAGTTGGTCGAAAAATGCCTCTCTTCAACATATTTTACTTTTCAAGAAAAACTCTATCAACAAACCTCTGGAGCCGCTATGGGTTCTCCCCTTTCCTCGGTGGTTGGTAATATTTTTATGGAAGCTTTTGAATCCACGGTTTTAGAATACGCTGATCTGAAACCGAAAACATGGTTAAGGTATGTTGACGACACATTCATCGTCTGGCCTCATGGCAAAGACACCCTTCCAACCTTCTTGGATTTTCTTAACAGTCAACACTCTGACATCAAATTCACGATGGAGATTGAAACAAACGGTTCCCTACCCTTTTTGGATGTATTGGTTACTCGTTTGCAAAATGGTCACTTAGGACACTCTGTGTATAGGAAACCCACGCATACGGATCGATATATTCACGCCAAATCGCATCATCATCCAGCACAAAAACAATCAGTGATCAGCTTCCTTGTTCATCGAGCATTTTCAATTTCCCAACGCGATAATATCAACCAAGAGTTGAAACATGTCAAAACAGCTTTTCTTCAGAATGGATATAGCTCCAGCAACATACAAAAAGTCACAAACAGGCACTGTCATCCACGAATTCCTAAAAAGACACCAGAAACTAATAGTCATCAAATTACCACCATTCTCCCCTACATTCACGACGTTACTGATCATATCGGCAGAATTCTTCGTAAGAAACACATCAAAACCACTTTCAAACCCCCTAACAAAATCTCGCAAATTCTTTCCTCAACCAAGGACGCCCGTCATGCTCTCTCCTGTAAAGGCATATACAAAATTCAGGATCAAAGAGCATCAACGTTACGTTAAGACGCGGTCTTCAGCGTATTCAGCCTTAGCTGAACATTTCCTCGACACGGGTCACAAAATTTGTTTTGAGCAGACATCTGTCGTAAGTAAGTCGCAACACTATTTTTCTCGAAAGATAAGGGAAGCGATCGAGATTAAAAAACATCCTCAGAGTCTCAATCGCGACGATGGTTACCAACTCTCTAGCATTTGGAAACCGGTCCTTTCCGCTTCAACGGCCAGTGTTCACTGATCCGCGTCGCTGCACAGTCGTATATATACCCCTGCAAATCGGTCTGTCCTTGTCAGAAGGTTTTCGGCTCTAGCGTGGTTGACACATCGAGTTACCGTGACCTTCTGGTACCCACCCAGTTAACCTCCTTGCTCCTGAAGAAGCCGCTTACATTAGTGGGCAAAACGTCGAGTTTATTGTATATCTTGTGCATTTTATTTTGTACTGTATATATTTTACTAACCATGACACGGTCAACACCCGGAAACCCTCATTATAGAGACTCGGGCCGTGGAAGCCATCGATATCATTTAATATCTATGTTACTTGGGACCCACAAGAGTCCCAAGCCACCTGGCGATTGAAGGGAACGAAACGACAGATAAGTTCGCCAAGAAGCAGCAAAAATGCCTTTTCTTGGTCCTGATCCTTGTTGTCGTCTCCAAGAAAACCAATGGGAGGATAGCAGAAAGGCTCCCATTGACAGAACATGACACAAGGACAGCAGGCAAAACAAAATTGTGGTATATTTCCGCAAACAAGGCCTTGCACTGGTGGCAGGACTTTTGACAGGTTATGCGGTCCTGAAATACCATCTACATAATCTCGAGAAAGATCACATCTGACGTTTACATTAAGAAGACCTGGAGGCGAGAAACATACATATGGTACTATTTAGTCAGTACGATTAATGTGATTAGGAATATTAAAAGACAAAGGATTATTCATTTATATCTATTATATGTAATACATTTTTAATAAATAAATTTTAGAGGACAAAATCTAGACACCATCATCAACATTTTAACGTTCCACTTTTATAACAAGAACTTCCTATTATTATAGCAACTCATTAGAACTAGATCCATACATGTTGATTGTTTGATGTGTACAATTATATTTTGTTTTAGACAGACGTATTTGTCGTATGCTTTGCTGTCAACAATAGAGCTTCATTTAGAAGTGTTGAAAAGAAATGGGTTCCCGAAGTTAGGCACCACAAACCTTACGCCAAAGTGATATTAGTATGTAAGTATGAAAACTACAAAAATGCATACATTTCTACTCATTTCCAACGATATGGAGAATACAGCAAAGATGTATTTCGAAATAAATTGGGCGGGGGTATAATTAAAGTGTAAAATTAAGTATTAGTGCTAAAAATCCTGCTATTAATTTAGCGAACAAATTTATATAGCTCTTCTGCGCTCAGCATAAGTAATGATTTTCGAGTATTCAGTGCTCCAACACGCTCGCTTATATTTAGTCCGTTACGTACTCGAAAATGGTCGAGTATATTTTAATTTAATGAAACTTCGTGAATATATTACTAAAGCCATTTTAATATTATGAAACAAGCAACAAGTATGCGCTTCATAGTAATGTTAACTTAACACAGCTAACATTTTACTCTTTTTCATTATTGCTACTTCCATTGTAATGGCTAGGCATTAGATATTTGTGCATTTATTCTTTATAATGCCTTCTAACGTATCTATGTGGGTTTTCAGGTACCAAAATAGATTTAAGAGAAGATGATAACCCCGATCACTTAACTACATTGGAAGGCAAACAGATGCAGAAAAAAGTGAAGGCCGACCGATTTGTAGAATGCTCCTCAAAACTAATGCAAAATGTGAGCAAGGTTTTTGCAGAAGCAATGGCAGCATACATCTTTTCACCGCAAAAGAAGAAAGCCAGTACACCTAATTGCGTGTACTTGTAAAATTTAACGGACAATTTAATTAGGTTTCATACGATATTTATTATAACTTGAGCATACTGTGACCAACTTGGAAATGCGTGTTTTGAGTGATAGCGATAGTATTATATGCCCTCCTCCTACTTTTTTTTGCGAGATTTGAGACTTGTTTCGATCTTGATGACGTATAACATCTTTAGTACTATGTTAGTGTATTATTTTAGTTGGGTGCACACAAAACTAATCGGGAACATGTTCACGTTTTAATTATCGCAATGTTGTGAATGAATTTTTTGTATAATGTTAACACTTACGTTTAAATATAGCGCTGCCCATAAGTAAATCTGCATTGTGTGTAACTGACCAAGTTAGTAAGTAATAATGTTTGATGTTTGACACAATTCTTATTTTAATATCTATTTCAAAGAGGTGGTTTGTATTGTTTAATATATACCTTTTTCTCATACTTCTGTCTATGCAATCCCATAGAAGCTTTGCAATATATAAAGACCACGTATCTTTAAATAACATTCTACCAATCCTTTAACGATTTACTGCTTATTCAATTGAAAAATACAATTCACACACATATATGTATGTATCAGGACCATGTTGTAGAGACCATTGGTATGTTAGTGATTGCAAGATCTGTGGTAATCTTGTCCTTTCATGCAATGGCTACTTGAATCCCAAAATAAAGCTAACTATAACCTTTCTTATTTCAATTAAACCACATAGTGTGGTCCAATTTGATTAGGTTATGTTCTAAAATACGAAATGTGTTTTAGCATGGCATCCTAATCTTATCTTCCTACATCACACTAGCTTGGCACAAAACACATATGTTTAGTGATATTCAACTTTAGCTAAAGAGTTGGAATTAACCAATTAACCAACTATTTCCCCTATCTAAGATTTACGACTACTATTCAAGACGTCTAACATTGTTTCTTTTTCTCTCTCTCCGTGTATCGGTCTTTATGGTAAACAGGTCCATATCTGCACCGGTGCCCAAGCTTTACTTGCATAATTGCTTCGATTAAGTGACATAAACTTAGAGAAATGTTCCTAAATATTTGCGTTCTCTTGACAATGCAATCTTCTTTCAATGTGCAAGGTAAGCGTCCCAGAACTATTAAAGAAGCCATCGAACAGCTGCGAGTTTTAAGTACTGACGTAAATAATTTCCTTGCATAATACTATCGAAAAGAAGTGCGTTGAATACTTATTACGGTTGTTTTATGTAAAATAAATAAAAAGTACTTCAAGAACGAAACAAGTCGCATAAAATATTTAACCATATTTTTACGAATATACTCATATTTGCCAGTTTTTGGATATAATGTATTTTTCATGATGTTATCTAGAAATACACTCATATTAATTATATTAAAGATTTTTTTATTATCTCCACTAAGAATGATGTACGAAGGTGTGATCTTGGATCTATGAATTATGATTATTTTAGTATTTTGGTATTTTTTACGAATTTCTTTATAATTCTGTTCTCTCTAATTTGGTATAAATGCAGAGGTTGCAATAATGAACCAACATGGAGAATTGTTTCTTTAGAGAATATATTTGACGCTGTTGGGAATCAACTTAAGCTCAACTTTGGTAAGAAAAGGCAAGATTACAACCTAGATGTATTATCCTCACTTAACTGTTTCTTTTTAACTGAATGTAATCTTTCGTAATACTAATTCATAAGAAAAACTTGCAACAACCTGAAATAACTAGACATGGTACATGATTAGCAGTCAACATAGTTCGTTTGTAAATACAATTTACATGCAGAAAAGAATGCAGACCCCTGGTGATAGGTGTTGTGGGTTCTTCTTTGACATAACATTAACATATGTCAAGGTAAAAAACTCAGACCATTGCTGTTTTCTGAGTTTATACCACACTCATAAACTCTATCTCAAAACATATTTACTTTAGTTAAATACGATGTTACTTCCAAATATCATAACTTCCAGAAATGCATCGTCAATTTGTAGAGATTTATGGTGAAAATGTAATGATAGATGGAATGGTGAAAAAGCGGGGTAGACAATTCAATGATGGACGAACCATCATGACGAAGCACGCAGTGGACGGCCTTCTTTTGTCAATGATGGTTTGATTGAGAAAGTGAATGAGAAAATTCGTGAAAGCGGACGGTTCACAAAAATAATGTTTAGTAATGTGTTTCCACAAATTTCAAAAACTGTTTTGTATGCGATTGTCACAAATCGCCTAAATTATCGAAAATTGTGTTTCCGCTAGGTTCCGAAAATGCTGACGACGTCCACAAAACCAAGTCTTGGCAGTGCTTTTGCATTTCTTACCCGATACAGTGTTGAAGGAGACGAATTCTTAAGTAGGCGCAGTCACATTTCTTAAAAAACCAAAAATTAAAAATATCCTAACATTGCCGGAAAAATCATGCGAACTGTGTTCTGGGACAGACAACGCATTCTGCTCGTGGAGTTCCTTCCTAGATGTGAAATCATCAATGCGGAACGATACTGTGAAACATTGAAAAAACTTCAGCCTACAGTTCAAAACAAAAGTCGTGGAAAGCTCAGTCGAGGCATTCTGTTGTTTCAAACCTATTATTGAATAGTTCGGTTGGGAACAGTTCGATCACCCGCCGTGCAGCTTCGATCTCGCACCTTCTGACTACCACTTAGTCTTGTACCGAAAGCGTAATTTTGGAGGAAAGCTCTTTGACAACGATAACGACGTGAAACACGATGTTCTGCAGTGGCTGTCTTCACAGGAGGCGTCTTTCTATGCAGAGGGTATAGAAAAATTAGTTTTCCGACAAATGGCAAATGTCTCAATTATGGTGGCAACTACGTAGGAAAATAGTTAAAGAAATTAAGAAATGATTTTTTTCCAAAGCGTACTTACTTTCCGGACACGCCTCGTATATTCCGGTAAACGTTTTACTTCTTTCAGTATGCACTTTGATGTTCTTTCAAAGTTATCGCTTCCAGCTCTATCATTTTTATATATAAGTCTCTGAGCTTCTTGCTTCTTTAGTTTTGATTACTGTTCGCTTTGGTATTAAATGTTACTTGAAAGTTCTGTGTAGTTAATTACCTTCAGCTTAGAAAGTATTAGCGCACGATAAATAGAAAAATAATTACATAGCAGAAACTCTACTGTTGCAAATAAAAGCTTAATATATATGTATGTACATATAATAGATATTAAATATTTGCTATTGCAACATTTAAGCACTTAATAACTTAAAAAATGTATTCTTGTTAGGTTTGGCTTTACTTAATTAGCGAAATACAACAGTCAAATCATTGCAGTGCTTCCTCAGATTTCACAGCAAAAGCATAAAATTACTCTGGAATGAATCCTCAGACATTTACGCACATAGAATGGTTGAGCCTCCAAGAAAAGCTTTTTATTAATTGATAACTAACCGCATCCATTATATACTGCTTGTTTTAAGCATATATCACATGATATAATACCTACTTTTGAAAAATATAACTTTGTATTTCATATTTTACTAATACAACAAACTTTCTAAAAATTATTTGTAATTATATTACACTCTTTTTTATATATGTAGGTAGATATTATACAAAAACTCATATGTCGGTATAGACACAAACTCTCCATACATATACATGAGAGGTATCAGATCAATACGATAATTGTTTTTCCAATTTAAGTTAAGGTTACCATAAGCTCGACTGACCCAACTTGGCGACCGTCCTATTTTAGAAAAGTTGCTTTAATCGTTACAAAGGTAAGTAGTTCAATCTTGTGTATGAACTTTGTTTAGCACTGTAGTAGTAGGGTACTCGATTTGTTAAAGTGATTAGTGTGTGCGATATTATTGTAAGCATTTCACATCTTGAAGTACCTCTACAGTTCTACCGTTTAACTTAGACGGTTATAATTATTTTTGACTAATTTATCTAAAGTTAGCATTAACTTTAAAGAAAAAATTTTTTGAGAAAGCAAATTACGATATCTAGGGTGGACACTAAAATGTTTTTATGTGATGCTAAAGGCTAAAAGAGACGTCCATTAAGTAAATTTAATATACATAATATATAGAACCTTAAATAACAGCAGAAAAGGTATTAATTTGGTTTTAAAGGTAAAGTTGACTACTACTTTTCCTGACACTGACCACGAGGTTGTCTCAGTACAGGACTTTTCATTTCATTGCGATTTTTTAGCCTATGTGGTAAATGTTACTTTGAAATTGAGTAGAAATATGTATATAACCAAGCTACAGTGTAGTGTTCAATTTGTTGTACTAAAATCACTGTCCAAGAAGACAAAATTTGATGGTTTCGTGCTATGTGAAGTTCTTGATAAGTATACGGCCTGGAGAAAGGGGTTGGTTCTATAAGGTTAAAGGTAATATTATATATTTTATTGATATTTTTTTGATAGTTAGGTTTAGGTGGATTTTGCAAGCAGTGGGTTGTTGTGATAGATAGATAGATAGATAGATAGATAGATCTTTATTAACTGAGAGACAGTAGTACCGTATAAGTTTCGTCAAGCATTACATTATACAAATGTGCATATTAATTGTTACATTATATGTCAAGTATATGTCACATATCAACATAGGAGTATCGTCAAAAAGCAATAAAATGTTATTACAAAAACAAAATCAAAATAAATACATACAACATACAAAGAATCACATATTGCATGGAGGGAGGCGCCACACGGGCAGAAAACGGCAGCAGTCGCCATGCATTACACACCTCTAATGGCATTCTCAAACTCCAGGGTACTATATCTACAATGTGAGGTCCGAAAACCCTTAATTTTGTTTTTGAAACTGTTTACGCTGGGGCAACAACCTGGTGCCAGCCGATAGTGGTGCCCTACCCGTCACCCTAAATTTGTTCAAAGGAACTATGAAACGTACGTGTATTATATTGATGAATATCACTATTTTTTATACATTTGTGTTGATTATTGAATACATGTACCAACAACTCCATCATATATATGCTTGGAAAAGGCAGGACGTCATATTTCTTAAAGAAAGGTTTACATGAATCAGTGCTCCTAATACCCGCCAAACATCGTACAATTCGTTTCTGTGCTATAAAGACATCTCGCGCCCCAACACTTCCACCCCAGAAGACAACACCATACGATAGTCTTGAATAAACCTGTGCATAGTAATATTGCAGCAAGAAGCTGTGTGGTAGGATAAGTTTTAATTTTCTGATTTGAAAACATATAACATTAATACGTTTAACGAGTTCGGCACAATGCTCATTCCAGTTTAGTTTGGCATCCACAGTTATACCCAAAAACCTAGCTGACTTTTTATTCTCTAATTGTATATCGTTTAGTTCCACTCGAATATCTGTATTGTTTGCGCTTGACGGATTAAAAACTATGTAATTAGTTTTATTTATATTCATGTGTAATTTATTATATGAGAACCATTCACTCAACTCTCTCAATAGAAGATTTGCCCTGTCCTGTATCGATTGAAAAGTATTTCCAGATACGATTGCAGACGTATCATCTGCATAGATATGTAATGAATAATTTATAAATTTAACAATGTCGTTGATAAATATAATAAACAGGACCGGGCCCAAAACGGATCCCTGCGGAACTCCGATGTTTACAGGCAGTAGTGGAGAGGAGAAGTTACAAATGGTACCATCAGCAGACATATGCCTGATTTTTACATATTGTGTGCGATCTGAAAGATAAGTCTTGAACCAACTAGCCGCAACCCCACGAACACCACAACTTTCCAGTTTATCTGTTAATATACTATGATCTACGCAGTCAAACGCTCGTGTTAAGTCGCAAAAAACTCCCATAGGATGCTTTCCAGCATCGAGGGCGGAAACAATATCATTGATGAAAGAATGAACGGCAGACATAGTGGAGAGAGCCTGTCTGAAACCGTGCTGGCAATCCGTCAGCACATTATTTTTGCATAGGTGATTTTGCAGGCGACTCAACATGGCGCATTCAAATATTTTCGAAAAGCAAGAGCTAATGGAGATAGGGCGGTAATTGGTTATTTCTAAAGGAGATTCCTTTTTGTATACGGGAGTTACCCTAGATATTTTTAGAAGATCCGGGAATACACCAGACGCGAAAGACAGATTCACGATGATCAGCTGAGCTGGTTTTTCACAATTCCGTTTTTATTTAATTTATATAATCATTGTCGTAAATTCTAAACCTAGGTTGTAGTCGATGTATGAGTTGTATTTCATTCTAAGTATGTTAATTGTTCATTGCTGTTAATTTTATGTATGTTCCTGATATAATAATTAATACCAGCAAACTAACATTAATAAATGGTTTATTTTGCTAGTTCAGGGTAATAATATAATATTGAAATGTGAGATCAATATGGTGGTGAAATGTGAGGCTTCTATTAGGCAGGATTCCTACAAAAGCAATCTTGTTATCACATTTGCAAATATTACAGCTTGAGCTCTATTCTCATCTTGACGTTGAGGACTCGCTTGTTGTGAAGCGAATATTGTTATTTTGGAATGCGCGTGTACTCTTGTAGACATCAACAAGATCTTCAGTTTTGAAAATTTTGGATTCGCAATAATTTTGTACTTACTTTCTTTCTAAAATATTTTCAAGTTTCTTGCACGAACTTTGTTATGGAAAAAATGGAACACTCTATATATTATTACATTTTTGAATTTAGCATCAAATTCTGTGACGATTATAACTAGGGTTTCCTATACTTATCTACAACTGTTTCTAAGATATTACGATTTTTATGAAAATTTTGACATTTATCCCGTTATATTTAACTGAATAATTCCCACTTACTGTAAGTACCACAGGTTTGATATTTTAAAACTGCCAAATACTAACATTGTTTCATCAAAACGTAGTAACATTTTTTCTTTATATCATACAGGGTGTTCAAAAATTTATACTATATCAAACAATTTTTAAACTAGTAAAACTCAATTTTTTCAAATGGAACAGCCTGTATATTTTGACACTGTTGGATGCAAAATTCTATTATATGTCGATTTGCTGTAATACTCCCTATGCTTATCTCCAATAGTTTGCTTTCTATTCCCATTTTATTTATTAATGCTTCCAAATAGCGGACTAATATTTTATCTAGTAAGCTTACACTTTGATTACAATAAATTATTGTTCTCAGGAAACATTATTGTTGTAATCGTTAACCGTTGCGTATTTTGTGGCAGATAAGTATACATTATTGTGCAATTTATTAACAAAATAATGGAAAATATTGGAATTTACTCAAATCAGAATATGTATTTTAAACTTATGCTGTTTTTGAAGATTTGGGCATTTCAAAATCAGCTGTCCACAGGAATCTGAAACAGAATAAGATGCATCCTCCTTCGGAGATTCTAGTACAAGCTTTCGGAAGGGATATGAAGTGAAAAGAAATGAATTGTGTGGGACAATTTTAATTAGACTTCATGAAAATAATTTTTTTTTGTCTAAAATAATTTGAAACGACGAATCAAAATTCAGTAGTGAAGGAATAAGAAAGAGAAATAATCATTTTTTACTAGTGTTCGATCAAGCAAAATCAGAAATGCCAGAGGTCTCGCATTTTAAGACCAAAATAGTGACAAATAGTGACATTATTGCACTAAAAGTAAAACGTTTACAGTAGCTTAAAAATACAGTGATAGTGAGTAGTAGTGGTAGTGAGATAGGTATTAATCTTTCAAATTGTAAAACGCAATTTTAATACATACAGTTCAATACATACATAGATACAACACTTAACAGTAATTATATTTACACAAAATTTGTAAAACGAATATTAAATAACAAAATAGTCTCCCAGCAATTCTTTGATATTCTCCTTCTATAAAATAAATTTAAAATATCGTGATTTGAGTAAACTGCAATATTTTCCATTATTTTGTTTATAAATTACATAATAATATATACTTATCTAACACAAAATACGTAATAGTCAACCTTTACAGCAATAATGTTTCCTGAAAACAATAATCTATTGAAATGTCAAAGTTATAGCTTACTAGATAAAATATTCCACTATTTGGAAGCATTAATAAATGGAATGGGAATAGAAAGAAAAGTATTGGAGATAGGTGTAGGTAGTGTTATAAAATTGAATTTTGCGGTCAACAGTGTCAAAATATACAGGATGCGCTCGTAACCTTTACTTAAGTTGCTTCATTAAAAATGATGCACAGTTGCACATGTTTGTGCTCAACTAGTATAAGAACTAATTAAATGATGCAAAAAGACGACAAAATGCTTTAACAATTCGTTAGTTATGTGTACAGAAGAAAATAAAACAAAAAGCAAACTAAAATTCATAATTATTGTTTACTGTAAAATTACAGCAGTACGAATTTTGTCGCTGCTATTAAATTGCAAAGACAGCGGCTACCTCTGACCACTTTCTATTTAAATAATCTTTACTGTACTAAACACCAAACGTCTTGCATATAAAACCGATTTTAGTGTCTATTTTGTGAACGGTGTATTATTCGATCATTTTACTGTTTCTCTTCCAACGCGGAAGTTTTGTAACAACGCGCAAAATTACATTGTAGCTAGTTAATCGGACGTAGAGGACAGCTTGACGGGTGCTAGCTCTAGAAAGTCTTAAATCGGAGATAGCTACAGCTGGAATGATCAAACTGATCCCGTAGAATAACTTGAAAGATATCTTACTTGAGCTTTACTAGCGTCACGGAAAGATTATAAATTTCTAACACAGCCAGCGCATTTCCCCTTTATATAAATGTTTAAGACTTGACTGGGATAAATTTCGATCATAAATAAAAATGTCGGAGGTTGAAATATGACTCGAGGAATATAAGAAAAATCTGATATTCAAGCTGTATGTATATAAAAAAAGTAGGGGAAAGAAAACATAAAGTTTACAACGTGTAAGATTGTAGGTATTAAATAGAGCTGTCTAACTTCCAACTTAACAATACTCATGCGAATGTATCTAACAATAAAACTACCATTTGTTCATCATTTCATCAAAAAAACAAAACATGTACACACCTTAAACAAATTAAAGCTAACATCATAAAGAAATTAGAATGTTTAATTTATTAAAAACCATACATTTTTTAAAGATATGGCCTTAAGTAGTTTTGTATATCGATTCGTATTTCCACGCTAGAGCAGCTATTCAAATAACACCCCGTCTTAAAATATAAATCTTCCATCGAGAACTTACAACACAATAAAAAATACACAAACAATATTCTCCTGTGACCCATTACGGTCATATTCTTCGAATTTCAATGTACGGACGAGAGACCTTAGTTTAACGGAAGTGAGCTCCGCTGGAGGATTTATTAAGGGTAAGATAAATCTTGGAACGATATATGGATTTTAATTCTGGCAGCGGATGTGCTTTTTTAAAACGGCGACCCATATAGAAAGATGCTGCAAGTTGCGGCAAAATATTCTTTTCTAAAACAAAGAATATCTGTTCGGTATTACAGGCTCATTTGTCAAATATTCGAAAACATCTTATCATCAGTTAATTTTTCGGTGCGGAAGTTTTGACGGAAATAAGTTCTCGAATATCTGGCATCAATTCTAATTAGTGGTGTTGTGAAACTGATACTGTAGACAATGGAGGTTAAATTTTCCACAACTCGATTTCCATATTCACTATTCAGAATGTATTACTTAGAATGATGCTGATGCTTCTTTAAACTTAAAAAGAGTTTCTAAAAGTTTTATAAAAACTCACAATTTGTGTTTTGCGTGATTTCTTACATTTCTCGAGAACTAGATAGAAAATGAGATTTGCAAATTAATATGTTGTGGTAGATTGTTAAACAAGCGCTTTTTCTAAGGTTAGTTTCAAGAGACACAAGATTTGATGATGTTCAAGCTGATGATTTGCCCGCTTTATGTCAGTTTTATGCCATTAGCATGAATATGTTTGCTTGCAGTTTTTACGTTAAGAAAATATAGATACAGGCTGTCCGAGAAAATATGGGATGACAAGTTTCTATAAAATAGTTTCCTACAGGCCCTTCCTACGGAGATATGGAAATCGCTGGAAATCGGCTTTTCTTGATTTTCTTTTAAAATAATTAATATAAATGCAGTGATGTGCCGTCTCCGCTAACTGAATTATTAGTGAAGTGTGATACACTCACGGGCACGACGAATTAATGATTGTTGCATCCGCTACAATAACCCAGCTTTGTTCCTTATCATATCCCAATGAATCATGATTGTCTGTAGAAGTTCATCCCTAGTGTTGACCGGAGTAGAATACACCATTTTTTGAGGTTTTCCCACACTGTAAAAATCCAACGGCCTTAAGTCAGGAGATCGAGGAGGCCAGGCAATTGGTTCTATCCGACGGTTAGGATAGACGTTATTCAGGTACTCAGCACACGAACACTGAAATGAGCTGGTGCCCCATGGACCATAAAGCACATGTTTCGGCAAGGTTCAAGAGGTAAGTGCACTATTTAAAAAAAAAACTCAATGATTCCTGCCCCAATATTAAGTGGTTGGAACTGATTTTGGCAATGGGAAACAACAGTGGCATGAGGATTTCCGTGAGTCCATATATGCGTATTGTGTAAATTGGTGACACAATTTTTGGTAAATCTTGCTTCATCGGTGGTAAGAATAATGTTCATGAAGTTAATATTATTTCGCTGCTCCAATACGCAGCTTGCAAACTGCATTCTACGAGGAAAATCTTCAGGAATCAGGTCATGTATTTTTTTGCAAATGAACTGGATATAACAGCTGCTCATGAAGAACTTCGTGTACTATAGTTCTTGATGTATTAAACTGTGATGATAATTGTCGAGTGCTCGTCGATGAATTGTTATCTACAGCATTTAAAATAAGCTCCCCTTATCGCGGCGTACGTACGGTTCTTCTCACACCAGCATCAGTACTGCTTTTTCCAAGCTTTCCTAAAATTCTGAAGATAGTTAATAATATGTATTACCTTATTAATTGGAATCGTCCACCATTCTCCCTTAGAAGTTGGTCAACACGTTGAAATGCCGTCTGCTTTGGTAGAGCACGATTAGGAAATCTTTCATCATGTAATCCTTTGGCTTTTAAAGCATTTCAAGACGCAAGATGCATATCTGCATACTCAATAACCGTGTATTCCATAGTTCAAATAAATTCAACGTTCAAGTTCAAAAAATGCCGAATGTTTTATTTATTTCGTCCTATAGTAACGTTTGCAACCGCAATAGGTTTCTTTGGTGCTGACAAAAAATAAAACGAATATTTTTTGCAAACTTTTTCTTATAAACGGTTCATTTTGACGGTAATAAGCAAGAGTACCTTTTTTTTCAAATCTATGGTTCAACCTATCCACTTTAATATTTTTAAAGTCTATCATTCAAAAACCTATTTCCAGCAGCGTCCTTCAGTGACGCATATCTCTGTAGGAAGAGCCTGTAGGAATTTTTTTTATAGAAACTTGTCATCGTATTTGTTCATATTGTATCTGCATACAAAGGATTTCCCACATTTTCCCGGACGTTGACCTTTGCATTTTTCATTTTATACATCGATTTGAATCATTTTTATTATTAAGCAACCACACTGTTTGACGTTTAAAATCATGAATATTCATATTTATTACATACGTTTTCTTCCCCTACTTCCTTCTTTTTTATATTTCCAGTACTCATCTGTAAATCTAACGTTAATAGCAGCAGAAGTTAATGTTATCCTGTCCATATTTTAACAGAAACCTTGATACCGTTTGATTTTGAGTATAGTGGTAGCAATATGCAGAATTGTCGCTAGACTCTTCCTCCAAATGCTGGCCCATTATGACAAATTACCTAAAATAACCTCTTGCATGAGTTAAATAAAACAATTCAGTAAATAACTATAGAAATCCAGTGGCATAGACAAGATTTTGTATTAATGCTTTGTGAATTCCTTCCGAAAAATGGGTGGTATCTGACCAGTGAACCGATCCCAACCGACGCGACGTGCCAAAAACGTTAGAACCAGTATGCAAAGCTCATATTTCACAACCCCAGGGCAAAATCCTTAACACTACAGCCACTGAGCTTGTGTTATACAACAAATCTAAGGTCGTGAGTACTGGTAGTTTTTAATATAACTTAAAAAGTGCTCTGCATTATCATATTTAACACCAACGAAAGAAACAGGCGTCTCACAAGAATCCCTACTGCTCTACTTTTTGCTCTTTCGTAATGATTCAAATTCAAATATGTACATATTTGAAAAATTTATTTCAGTTAATATGAAAACGTGACGCACGAGAAGAAAATTTAATGTTAACTTCTAATAAAGGAGATTTGTTTATAAACAACATGAACCACAAGAAAGCAACCTTATACGGGACTTTAAGCCTCACAAATGTAAATAGATTCTTCGAGAGCAAAACCAAAACAGTAACTCGATGTGTAAAGCCCGCTACAGTTAAACACCCACGAAAGATCAAATTACACAACTGTCAATCGATTCTGCTGTTAAAATTATTGAAATGTTGAAACTCTGCACCGACTTCGGAAGTAGTGCTTGAACTGTCAATGGAAGGTGAGGAACAATTGGCCACTTGAATGTTCACATATATGTATGTATGTTTGTACATATATGTATATAGCTACGAACTTTGGAAATGTAATATATTTTATTGAAAACGTATTATATAATCGCTGGCAAGTTCTCAGTAGAGGAATTTCAAATAAACTTAGTTTAATCGATTACAGTGCCATATTTTTAATAGTCGAATTTAAATCTGTAATAAATTATAGGGCTTCCTATTAAAATTTTCAAAGTAATCCACCGCCACACCTACAGCCAGAGGAAGAATGGAATTAGATTTACTGGAAATGATTTATTAAGAATGGATTTAACTTATTTTTACACAGTATGGTGACACGCCATGATTTTATTTATGGCGGCTATAAACATACTTTATTTGAGTATTGAGCATGTAGATGTCAAATTTGCCACGCTATAATTTAAGGCAGATTTCTTATCCATAGAATGGTGGTCGTGTTCATATTGATCGGTATCCGTTTAGACAATGTTAACAGTATTCGTCTCTACTTGTTACACAAGGAGTAATCTTTAGAGGCCACGACCTTGAAAATGTGGAGTTACTGATCCGATATCCCGACTCGCCAGATGGTTCTTGCAAGTTGTAGTGGCGGGATAACGTCGACTCTGAAAACGTCCGACGTATCAATTTTTTTGTCTCTATATTATTAGATGTTGTTTCCCCATAACGTAAAATTATATGTGTGTATACGATATTCGTTTTTGATGGTAAAGCAAACGCACACACTCGTATTGTCTGTGGCATCGTCTGCTGGTTCCTATACATTAAGCGAGATGCAACCTGACCCGAATAAAGACAAAATATTTCCTCGTAAATTTTTTCCTTTTCTTATTTTGCGCTACACAAGAAGGAAAGTGTATCGATATTTGCATTGGTATTATTTGTCCTGGTACGCCTTTTCAAATAACATGCTTTTACAGTTACCATAGATTTCGCATAGGCACTCTTGGACAAGTCATGATGATCCTCTTTGGTTTCTACGGACTAAGGAGCAATTAAATTTTACAACTCGACATATCTTGTCGCAACTATTAGGTGTGCCAGTGATCTTTAACAGTCAAGCAGTATCATAATTATTAAAAGTGTAGTTATCTTACTTTATTACAAATAAAAGTTGTTTTCCAACTCTTAGAAAATATATACCTATACAACGATGTCAAATGGAATTGCTTTTAAACAGTATTCTGAATGATTTAGAAAAAAATATGATTTTACCATTCATACCAGAAGTATTAATTTGATTCATGTATACAGCACAAGAATCTGTGCTATCTACACAGATATTAGAACTCCAATCAAGAATTATATAAGCTTGTATTTTAAACTGGGAAAACAGCAGAACATAATTTAAACCCAGCCATAAAATACGTGAACTTTTAATTAAAGGCATTGTTTGCGTCACATTTTATCCTCTAACTACCAACGTTACGCACTTTTGGCAATTTTGTTAAATCATAAATAAACAATAATGTGCAAAAACAAAAGTCTCGATTCCCTTATGTTCTAGAAATATATACAATCTCGGTGTGAACTGCGAAAATAAATTAGATGCCTCCTGGTGAGGATATCATGTAACTTAGGAGAATGTAATATGATTTACAATTTATAGCATACTTGCGATAATTAATCATTATTGAATGTGATTATTTAAGAAAATTTATATTCGCATGTGGTCGTATACTATGATCGTCACATGTCGTAATACACTTGTGTATCTGAAAAGAAATTCTGTCTAAAGTAGCAATTTAAGTTTGCGTAGTTTGGCGTTACCGATAAGGATAAGCAATCCTACAAACATTTTCTACCTAAATCGCAATGGCGATTTTGGCTATCTGCGACGTTGGATCAAACTACGAAAGGAAAAGTTTTGCAATTCTTATTTAGAGAAACTGATTTCTTAACAAGCGTAGCTTCGCACACGGCCCTTTCGTTTTGCATCTATCACCAACAGAACGTTGTGCTGCAACATTAAATAAAAGACGGAATCATCCGTTACTGTTAAAGGGGAGCAACAGCTGTACAACTAATAAGCGTGATATATTTAAGTTGTTTTTTGTTTGTTTTTTTTTCATGGTACTACACAATGAAGTACTACTAGAATGTTTGGAAATTACTGTGGTACTTTTTCAATATTGTTTGCATCATATCTCTACGCACGTCTGCGCTAATTAAAGTGGCAAAATTTAATTTACGTAGAAGGTAGCTAACGATCGTTTCATAATGTTATATGTAAAAAAAGTCGAATTATTCTGCTACATGACCGCTAAACCTAAGTACTGGAAAGACCCAGACAGCGTTCATTAAAATGGACTACACGTTTTATGTCTGTATTTCACTTGTGCTAACTATAGTCGTTTTAAACCCCAGGTGGCATTATAATGGAAGAATACTTGGCGCTATATATATGCAGGAAAACTAGATCCAACTAGTTTTTGTAACGTTAAGTCTGATATGCGTTTTCACATATACTGTAAAAACGCCAAGTACAACACGCTGCTTTAGTTATTGAAGATTATTTTGAAAAATGCACAATATGTACTCTTCTTAATAATTATCTGAACAATTTTCTAATTGAGCAAAATTATTTTTCAGTTGAATTTTACGGTTTCTGACTATTTCAGTCTATCATATTGGTTTTCTGAATACGGCTAATCGCTCCTACTACTACTAATCAATACTAATCAATTATGAAAAAGTATGTTCACCTTTATCGGAAATGAAATCTATGCCTGTGTTAACCATGAAGTTTGATGGATGTATCGGAAGTTTGGGTTCTTTAGTGTAAACTTTAAATTTAGCTTCAATTTTCAAGGAAAGCACCAACATTTTTCTATATTTTCGTATCATTTATGACGGGCAACAGTAGAAAATATTACATTAATATATATTGCGCCAAGAAATACACGATTATGAAATTGCGGTTTCTCTTGGAAGTAAAGAATGTCTACATTATGTAGGAGATCTATGTATGTAGTAAATTTTGAGTACTAATAGTTATTATAGTGAAGAAACCAATGCACTAAACATGAAAATAAAGGTACCTGCCTTTTATATCAAAAAACTAAGCAGCAACAGATATTTACATATATTATATGCGTTTTTAAGACGTTTTAGCAACTGACGGTTGAAAAACTGATTGCTTTGGGTGTATGCTAATAATTGTATTATATTATTTTTCTTTCTTAGGACATACTTAATTTGTTCTTCCTTTTAGTTTTCGTTTGCTTTATTGGTTTTAAATGCTATTTTACAACTTGATTTTTTAATATTCCTGTCTTCTTGTAAAATCTCAATTCCATGGTTTTCAAAGCTTTCAATAAATATTATTTAATCTATGTAACATCTAAATTTTTCTAAACGGAACCTTAAGTCTTTACAAATGTGCCAACAATTACCAACAACGAAGTGGTTGCTTTTCCTAACGTAGCGGCTAGAGGTTCTCGAATCGCAAGCTAGGAATTTATTTTCATGAAATCCAGTAAATTAACTGAACTTTATAACGTGTGCAAAGTAAATTGTCCGTTCTAATTGCATCCTCTTAGTATTATATCTAATTTACACCAAACTTACCAGAATATTACGTTTTAGTATACATACTAACAAACATAGTCCTCAATGAACTTTTCAATGATCATATTTATATTGCATAATATAAAAAGAGTAGCAATTCACACACCGACATAAAGAATGTCAAAGTGACCCAAATCTAGCAACCTTCCTTTCCTCTGCGCAGGTGTACCTATAATTTGTCTTAAAATTTCCATTGGTATTTCTTTGTTTTATACGATGCCTGCTAATCTAGTTTTTCTGATATCTTTGTTCTTATTTTACGTTTATAAACGGAGATAATCGCCATAGCAGCCGTAGTATGTATATTGGCATATACCGTATGTACACTCTCTTTTTAAAGTAATGTCTCCCCCAGCCAACGGGTTCATATCAATAACGTCTTTCAATGAACGTACTCTAGTCGTCGGGCGACCTCGGTTACCCAGCATTGCTATAATCAAGGTTGCGCGACTGCTAGAGTATGTCCATTGGAAAGCATTATTGATATGAAGTCGTTGGCTGGGGAAGACATTTCTTTAGAAAGAGAGTGTACATTACCTGATTTTTTAGCAACATTAGACATATTATTATTGAATATACTCAGTGACATTAGAAGTGCTACACCCAGGAGGAATCATTTGTTTAACTTGTTTTTTTTGCAATATGATAGTTTTACATCAGAAATGAAATGATAACATTTGCAGGAAATATTATTAAAACGTAACACGAAAAAAATTAATAATGCGATCCCGTAACTGAGTACACTCCTGTACACGTCTAGGCATCGACAAAATGGGATGGTCGATATCTGCTTGTGGCACCTCGTTCCAAGCAACTTGAACATCTTTGATTAACTGCGCCAAAGTTTGTGGAGGATGGTGCAAAATGGACAGTCTTCTCCTCATGATATCCCACACATGTTTGGAGAAAGTCTATAGTTCAACGTGCAATATAGGGAGGTGCATTGCCTTGCTGGAAAAGGATATGTGGACGGCCATCTAAAGGTAGTAAAGTGGTTTGTAGGACATCATCAACATACCACGCAGCTGTCATACTGCCTCGAATAAACAGGAGTGGTGATCGCCTACCACAATCATAACCCCCCAAACCATCACTTTAACAGTCCTGTGTACATGGCTCCCAACAGCAAACGCAATATCACGTGGCTCTCCACGCCGGCGTCCTACCCTTCTATGACTATCGTGCCTATTTAGACAGAATCACGATTCGTCGCTGAAGACAACATTATGCCATTATGCTTCCCAATGCTGCCGTTCTCGGCACCAGTTCAAGCGTTGACGACAATGGTTCGCAGTCAAAGGAAGCACTAATCGTGGACGGTATGAAAAAAATCTAGAGGCCTGAATACGGCGATTATACACATAGTAACTGGTCTATCTTCTTCTCCAAATCATTGGTCAGTGATTTGACGCATTGTAGCAAAACCGTATCGTACAGTGAGTTATTTGCAGTGCCTATCTTGCCGCTCTGTGGTACGCCTCGGTAGACCAGTTGATCTTCTTTGTGTTCTTCTACATTCTATTGTCCTCACACGATACACACACATTACGGTCATTGCAGTGCAATTATCACGACAACCAATTTCGCGATAGGCAACAATTCTACCCCTGACAAAGTCACTAACTAACACGGTGATAATTTTGTTACGATTAACACTTGTAGACGGATACGTAATAACTAAACTTTTCTATATTAGTTAGCTATCATGAACATGAATCTCTTCACAGAAAAGTAAGGGATTTTTTTCGCAAAAAAGTATCAATGATAAGTTAAATGTATGTCATTTTGATGCTAAAACATCAAGGTAAACGAATTACTTCTTCTGGCTGTAACACTTCTAATGTCACTGAGTATATTTAAGTTCTATATATTAAAAAGTAACAATCCGATCTTATTTTTTATTGTACATAGTACCTAGTACTTATTTCAGAACTTGCATCACTTTCTCCCAATTAAAAGAAACGAAAGTTTTTCTGGCGAATCTCGTATATTTCATACAGTTGAGTCAAGTTGGTTTCTAAGTAAGTGGTAATCAGAAAACGAATTCCTGTTAACTGCAGAAGAAAAGGAAACTACGACGGCCTTCTTAATATAAACCTCGTTGGTTATTTGAGGCGTGAGTCCAAAGTTTTGATATATGGAGAAAGTTTTCCCACTTTACCTTCATTTCGAATAATGCAATATGTTTTTTGTTGTATTCTGTATTTCAAGTTTGAGTGTTTTCGAGAAGAAAAGCTGCAGTATAAACAGCTTTATTTTTGTATTTGGAAACGAAAAGTTAGTGTAACATTTGCACGTTTAATTCAATAATTAGTTAATTATATAGACCTTAGGGACTTTTTAATATTACAATTATTATTTTAAAATGTATGTACGTGGCTATTCAAAAAATTATGTGCTTGAATGGATAGCTAGAATTATAAAGATATGTGTACAATACGAGGGACAAGCTACAATTATTGAGAAGCGAATGATTGATACAAGTTTCTTTCAACCAACTGTTTTTAGGGATAGGTACTACTAAAAAAAAACTGAATGGCGATGTTAATCTCTTCTTCTGACTGGAATCTTTTTCCTGTCAAATGTTTTTACAACATATAATTTTTTTAATTGAATAAATGATTAATTGCAACATAAGGTATGTATCTAAATTTTGTTGGCAAATTCTAACAGGTTCTGCTTTTTGTAAATATGTTAGGTGATGTGATACAAAGCGAGTTATAACCTTTTTCAAATATAAATGATCGTGCGAGGATCTAATCTTTAGATTGGACTCTATCATGGCATAGATTGTGGTTGTCTCCTTTCACCAGCAATGTTTACACGGTTAACAGCAGTTAAAAGAGGCCCAGTTCCTTTTTTGTTTGCCACCGACTTGCAACCTCGTTCAATTTTTTTAAACCATCTATAAACAGTAACCAATGATAGTGCGGGATCCTTAAATGCCGATTTTAAACTTTCGTCACACTCATACGCGTTCAACTCCTTCTTGAAATCATAGTGAATCATTATCCGAGAGTCCGCTCGTGATAATTCCTTTCTTTCGATAACAGAAACTGATTGAACGGACTATTTCTCAGATACTCTTCAAGCGAATTGCACAAACTAAGCCGCAATTGACAGATAAAATAATGCACTATTTAATAAACAACAATTTGTTTTTCAAGGGTAATTAGATTTTTGAATTCTCAATAATTGTAGCTTATTCCTCGTATATATTTTAACAACTGATAATTTACAAGTAAATATGCAGGAATATGTATAATTATATAGATCTAAAATAACCATCTGCCAAGAGAGTGCAATGCTCTGGTGTATTCTGTGTAAACATTTCCGCAATGCTAGGGCGTACATTACAATACCTCCCACGATAAATTTATAGTCTATCGACAGGCTGTCACACGGCCCAGATATATTAATATTGCGATATATAAAAAATAATTTATTATGTCGTATTTTTGTCTCAAGTTAATCGGACTTTATATACCAACAATATAGCATTTAATTTTGGGTGTTCACACATCGCAGCACATCCCTAGAAACTAATATTTGTTTCAGAAACATACGTGAAATCCTATCCACGCAACATATGGCTAGTTTCGCTATATCCTGATATAAATTTCTTTTCCTGTATATAAAGTAAAGCAGAAAGATCCCGTTTCTTTATAGATGATATTACCTACATACTTACAATCATATTTCAAGTCGAGAATGATACAACCATCATAAAATAAGAGAAAAACGGGGCAAACATGGACTTACCTGCTACATGTACCGGTAATGTTTTAAATTTTCCGGCTGCTGGAAGCACTAACTGTGAACAGGAAAGTTGCAAACCGTTATTCAACACGTGCACTAACACCGAACAAACGACGATTACCCAACCCCAACCACCTTCTGGATAATAGTGGCGTCTCAACGTTGTCACCTTCCTGGCGTCTAAAGGGATTTCGGGCAATAAACAATCCGCGTGCTCGTTGCATGTAGTTTTCGATTTACACCCACAATTATTAGTCGCGTTAGCGTTGACGTTGTCGTTATTCAAATGTATTTGGCAACGCGATTTATTGTTTTCCGAAAACACTAAATCCCAGTTGTCGATCTTAATACTGGGTCGTCTGCAGTGGCTACTTTTCGTATCTGTTTCGTCGGAAACTTCTTCAATTTTGGCAAGGGCTAGAACTTGAATCTTATCATATGGCCGGATTTTCTCGTTTAACGAATTCTTTGTTATGGAGTGCGGTGATTCCACAACTGGAAATAAATAAATCAATATTAATTTAAGATAATGGAACTTGCCTTACAGCGTTTCTTAGTTGTAAGCATATGCTTAACTGTGGTGAAAATGACAAGTAGCTAGAGAATCCACTAACGTTAGTCTGTCTGGCTGCCGCTACTTAGAATTATTAGATCTTTAGATTTTGATCCTAATTAAGTTGATAGAACGATGTGTGTACATATCTAGAGAACATCTAAAAGGTTTTATTCCGCTAGATACATCATTACACAGACAAAATCAACAAGGATCGGCATTTCCCATTTGGAGAGGATGTCCATTTCGTATTGGCATTATTTAAAAAGCCAATTTTCAAAGTAAATTTTTTTTAGACGATTTATAGTTTGCTGATAAACTATGAAAAGGCAAAATAAACAAGTTTTCTGAAGAAAACCAGTGTATATAATAGTTCTGTATAAAAAGATTAAGAGATACAAAAATATTTATGTTAAGTGATTATAGTCTCATAATCCTAGAATGCTAATTGACTTAATATTTTTTTGATTGTAGAAGACATTATTATACTCTAACCACATGTGTCTATAACATGCTTCAATTTTTTTTGCACTAAACAACTAGACTTTGCTAGTGTGGGTTTCCTAGATCCAATCTTTCAGTGAGAGTTTGAAAAGTAACATCTAAATAGAGGTTGCCTATATGATGGGTCATGAGTTGCTAACTCACATACTCAAAAGCAATACAATTTGCTCCTAAATTGATATCACTTGTCAATCTGTCAACCTGTCATCATACACCTAACCGATTGGATTGACGTTCCTAGAGAAACTAGTCACTTGTTTTTTATAAGCGATCAATGCGATTATGTTAATTCTGGAAAATTATTGTTTGTAAACGACTTTTTCCATTGCATCTGTTTTCCTAATGATTTATACGTATGGGATGGTTAAAATAAATAAAATGTTAAGACATCTACATATATCTGAAGTATGCCTTAGATTAAACTAATGAAGGGTGCCTATAGCTTGTGGCAACGGAATTATTGGCTCTCACAAGCAACTCAAAATAAAGCTTCACATAATTCTCCGTGACTAGATAATATTTCATACGACACTAGTTTCTATCGATTATTCATTTTTTTGCATCATGTATCCCAAATCTGCTAGTGTCCTACTTAGTCACCAGAGAAAAAGAGAGTATCTTTAAAAGCAGAAGACAATAATATATAAAATTTCGTGATTTTCTTGATAAGGATTAATTGTAACTTTAGAAAAACCCGAAGCAGACATAATTGCTGCGGCTCAAATTACAGAGATCCAAATTAACTGTGCAAAAGGTGATTATCCTGGTATAATTTTCCTTGATTTAGAATCTCCTCTAAAATAAAATTTATTTTTATTATTTATTATTTTTTGTGACAAAATCTGGGAAAAGTCTACACAGACTCAAAAATATATTTTTAAGGTTTTACTACAAAATGTTGAACAATATCGGACTACGACATGAATTTGTATTCAAGCCCAACCCTTTTTAATATCTAGATACATATGTTACAAAAGGTTTTGACATATAATTTTCTAAATACTAGCTAGAACAGAAATTAACTTTAAAAAGTTATATCCAAGAAATAATTAAAATTGAAATGTTGGGTATGTAGAATATGAACTATAGTATTATCAATACTATTATAATATTCAAAGAATACCAACTATTAGAAATGCTTTTAGTTGTTACAGATTACTGCACCAGCAGGCTAAAGAAGTGCTAAAGATAGTTCTCGTAATCAACTTATTTATTCTACAAAATTTTGTATATCTTATTTCTACACTCAGTCAGTTGCCCACTTAAAAAAAAAGAAACCGCTTTTTCAGTTATCACAAAACACGACACTTTATGTCTTTAAGAATTCCGAGATTCTATGATCAGCTAAACAGATAGAGGATGAAGGTTATCGCAGGAGATTAGCTTGAGGAGAATGCCAGAAAGTGTTAATTTCTGTTGAGTAAATAGAGAACGTATATATGGATTGAACTACATGACCGAGTTTATTTACATAAAGAAATAATACGTTTCTATCGACTTCTACTTAACCATTACTTGAGTAAACAATTATCAACTAACTACAGAAATATGGTTAGTGCACGTAAAACACGCATTGTATGAAATTAATTTACTTTCAATTGCTCTGTAAACAACGCGTTTGTGTATACTCCTAATAGAGGTTAGGTAATAAAATAAAATTATGTCGCGTCGTCGTAGTAAAGAATTTTTGTTCTGTTTTTGATACAATTTTTATATTTAACTGATTTAATCAACGCACAAACCAAAAATATAATAACTCAATAAGAAATCTAGCTTACAAGGGAACACCGGCGGTTGTCCCTCTCCCATTTCGATGAAACTTTACAGATCGAAAGAGTACCTCAAAATAAGAGACACGTATTTTTTTATCACTCTCCGCACGATTTTGGGGTACAGCCCCCTCCAAAGTTTGGACGATTTTTCAATTTTTACAAATATTTTTTAAACTATGACAGATATTAAATCTTCTTCCTAACATAAATTGCATCATATTGCATGGCCCTAAGGGTGGCGTCGTCCATATTCGCAAAAAGTCAATAACGGGGGACGGGGTACTCATAGAAAAGAATAGAAACGTCACTTGACTTTTAAAGCGAACTATTGCATTCCGCGACATCTGACCGCTGTACCGCGACATACTATTGATAAAGTAGACACCTGCAAAACTAAAAAGAGCGCGCAATTTAAATACCTCAATAAAGGTTATTTTATTAAATATCTACAAATAGTGCCAATTAAAATATGTAAAATTATACTTTAAATATTTTATTTACAAAATATTTAAAATATAATAATCCATATTTTAATTGCCACTATTTGAAGATATTACATGTAGAATTATATAAAAGAAAGAAACAACTAAGTCAATTATAGAATAGAATTTATTATAGAATAATACTTAAAAAAAAATCATATCTTGTCTTCCTACATATATAAAGAAATATAGAAGTGTCCAATGCTTCACTTCCTTCGTTTTAAATATTTTTGATAAACCATATTCTGGTACAGCTGATTGTGTAGCACGTAGAGTTTCTGGTCTGGATTCTTCTTTTTTAAAACATTCTTTTTAGAAATTATGTATATTATATACAGATGTAAAATTTGCATACCTTTGCTTTCATGTGCTGTATGTGCAGGTTGACAAACACTTAGGGTACATCTGCTCCACATTTTTTTTCATTAAAAAATTAATTTTCAATGTTCGCCTCACCATGGAAACCTATTTAATAAATAACTTAATATTTTTATTCTTGAATTTCCTTAGTGGAAAAAAAATAGACAATAATAAGCTATTCCAATTTACAATGAAAAGTTATTTCGTACCCATCTTTTATTTCCAATTTTAAATTCCATATACATACATACTTGTAACTACATTTATAACATACCTGGCATATTTATTGTGGGCAATGCTTTAGCTGCAAGTTTTCATGTGGTCTTGCATACTGGCAAAAAATGTACTCCACAAACAAAAACCGTGTTGTACAACCGCTGATCTGAATAATTAAATAGTTCATCATTATTAATGCGATCTATCCAAATTTTCTTAATTTGTTCGTTCTTCACGGGAAACCTATATCTACACACAATTTATTAATTTTATTGAGTTAATATAAACAGCATTACCTGCTTGATGTTTCGCCTTTAGAATTCGCGACAATACATTTTTTAATATATTGACTAGAACCCGCCACATGCATTTTGAAATATATTTACACAAACTGTGTACAAACACTAAACGACTTAACCTAAAATTGTTCTGAAATAAAATAAAACATTATTAATTTGTATCATATCTTTTAACACTGTACTATAGTACCTTTTAAAAATAAAATGATTTAGAAAATGTTCAAAAAACTATATATATATATACACTTATCAACACGATAAGAAAACAACACCATAACACCATAAAATCATAAAAAAAGCGACAGACATACATACAAATGGCCGATAATACAATCAACAATCATGTGGCAATCATTCATTTGCGGAAACGGTATGATGTGAACGTCGGCAATGTCGGCGAGCCAACCAAAATGCGTAGGTAAGTGCATATCAAATTCATGACAATAGACACGAATATGTATTTATTTTGAGTTATTATTACTATTATTAATTTTCTATATTTATTATACATCACCGTTTTCTATGTAAAAGCGATCTTTTTTTAACGAATAATGAAAAAATTAATTATTAAAAAAATGGGGCATATGGAATATCCCGTCCCCCGTTATTAGCGCTTTGTGAAGATATCTATCTTGAGACCATGTATTATGCTGGAAATTATGTTAAGGAAAGAAAATTATAGCTGTTATAGGTCATTTGATTTATACCAATAGACAAGTTTATTAATTTTGAAGCTTTATTATTATTTTTCTA
>SMLS01066461.1:0-33927 GCA_004785975.1 Popillia japonica
TACCTACTCTCGTTGGCAGGATGATTCCAATAATAGACCGTGAAGACCTATTATAGGCATTTTTAAACCTGTTAGTCGAAACAAAACATTATGTAAAAATGTTTGGAGAAATGTCTCTCTGCAGAGCCGGCCCTGTATTGTCCCACAATATTTACATATTTACACAATTTTATGCAGGTACATATATGACGTAGTTTCGCTTGTATATTCATTTGTTCGACATCCAGACATAGTGCAAGGCAACTGAAAAACTACACACATACATACTTTGCATAGTACAATCGGTCAGAAGCGCTCAGGCAGAATTAAAAGGGCAATAAAAAGCAACCTAGCAGTTATTTTACTGCAGTGCATCTGGTTTGTCACACACATTGAGTGCTGTGGTATATTGCAGCGATATTTTAATATAATCAGTGACATTAGAAGTGTTACACCCAGAAGGAGTAATTTGTTCAACTTGATTTTTTGCCATCAATATGACAATATTTCAAGCATGCTATGATAAGAATGTCCACCGTTTATTTTTGATACATTTTTGCGAAAAAAATTCTCTTACTTTTCTGCGAAAAGATTCATGTCCATGAGAGATGACAAATATAGAAAAGTTTAGTTATTGCGTGTGCGTCTACAAGTGTTAAGCGGAGCAAAACGGCTAGAGTTCGATGACGTCAAAATTATCACTCTGTTAGTGACTTTGACAGGGGTAGAATTGTTGCCTATCGAGATGTTGGTTTGACCTAGCGCGACGTTGGTCGTCGTGTTAATTGTACTGCAATGACGATAATGCGTACCTATGTGTCGTGTGTGGACAAAAGAAGGAAGAGGAACAAGAAGAAGACCAACTGGTCAACCGAGGCGTACCATAGAGCGTCAATATAGGCGCTTCAGACAACTAGCGACGAGACCGTTTTGCTGTGACGCGTCAAATCGCTGACCAATGGTTTAGAGAAGAAGGTAGACCTGTTACTACGCGTATACTATATCGCCGCATTCGAGCCTTGAAAGCTTTTTCATACCGACACAATATTGGGTTTATTGTTGGGAGGCATGTAGACAGGACCTTCGGAGTAATGGTTTGGGGGGCTATTCCTTATGGTAGCCGATCCTCACTTCCGTTTATTCGAGACAGTATGCAAGTTATGCTGATGATGTCCTACAAACCACTTTACTACCTTATCTAGATGGCCGCCCAGACATCCTTTCTTCAGCAAGATATCCCCATATTGCTCGTCGAACTATAGAGTTTCTTCAAGAAGCAGGCGTTAATGTCTTGCCGTGGCCACCACCGAATATGTGTGGGGTATCATGGGGAGAAGACTGTCCACTTTGCACCATCCTCCCCAAACTTTGGCGCAGTTGATCAACGAAGTTCAAGTTGCTTGGAACGAGGTGCCACAAGCAGATATCGACATCTCATTTTGTCGATTCGTGGACGTATACAGAAGTTTATTCAGATACTGGGTCGCTAAATACATTACTAATTTTTTTTGTGTTACATGTTAGTAAAATTTCTTGCAAATGTTATTGTTTCATTTCTGATCAGTCAATCAAGTATCACATTGCCAAAAAATCAAGTTAAACAAGTGATTGCTTTTTGGTGTAACACTTCTAATGTCAATGAGTATATAAATATCTGAGTGTAAAAATAAGCGTCTTGAAGAGCAGTGGTAATTTCTAATTTTTGCTTAATTATTTGAATTCTTAACATTTTGGAAAATGAATTAAACTACGCTACGTGTATACTAATATTATCAACAATTTATGATAGAAATCCGAAAGTGTATTTCGGCCAAACAGAAAGCATGAAGACTACAACACAATGAAACGTTTTCGAAAAATGGATGTATATTGCGTGATTCGGATACTGTTGCATAAGGTGTTCGTGTTCTTCTATGTCAATGCACGAATATGATTAAGTTCAATCCATAGGTCCACTGTGCTTTAAGTATTTTATATGTCAAAATAACGTGTAATACGTAGTCACGACCATGCACATAATGCACAAGTATTCCAAGCAGATAATGTCTTTAGATTTTATGTGCTATAAAGATTCTTTAATTAAATGCAGTAACTTATACTACTATACACATACTTCTTTTTACAAAAAAATTATATTAGCATATACAGAATATCCCTGAAGTAGGTCTTTATAAGTACACTCTACGCTGAAAACTTGAGGCAATTGTCTAAATTTTCATAAGCAATTCCAAATCTAAATAATAAAGCTATTATAAACAAATAACTACATACATATACATATTATGTATCTTTAAATTGATAAAGTACTTGACTAAAACGGCTGTAAATTAGAATGGACTGAAAGAATCTGACTTCTACATCGAATATTATTTAAATATTTGAAGACCAAGTAAAAAAATGTATTTTTAAGAATAATTATATTGCACTATCGGTTGGATCTTTATCCTATTGATTTGGGCAAATGTCCTCAAGGCAAATAACTTGGTTAGGTATTGTATGGGTATCAGTACATATTCTGCTTATATTATGGCGGATATATAACTATTCATTGCAGTGTGGCAGATGACAAGGCCGGATATGTCTTTACTGGAGCGTGTATTTCCTCTATTATCAACAATAAAGGATTGTTGTATTAGCATACGAGTGATCAAATTGTTCGTAGTCTTAGTCGCAATTCATAAACAAGTTACCTAACTGTTCGAGTGCGGGTTGCAGAAGGGCTAGTTTCCACAGTTAAACGGTCACAAATAGATTTGGCAACAGAAAAAAACTATTTTGCTGCAGAAATATATGTCTTACGAAATAAGTTGTCCTTCTGATGGGTTGGATGGTGATGTAATTTATGTTTCTACTCAGATTCATTGATATATCATAGTTGGTACGCTTGCGCTAGAGGTAATTTTTTTTGAATATCATATTTACATGTATGTATTACAAAGATACTTAATATAAGAAGAAATATAAAATAAAGAGTGTCCCAATAAGACTGCACAATTTAAAGAGCGCTTCATTTCCGTATCGGTCGGTTGGCAACTCGTGCTTTTGCTTAGCTGTCGACTAGACATATTGCAGTTAGTAAAAATAAATCGCCTTATTGTCCAGCAACGCGTTGTCATTGCCACAACTTACTTCAAGAGCAGTGGAAGCTCCTTAGAAACGCCTCGAACGTACCAGATTCGTCGACAATTTATCGAGCAATTCAAAAATTTTAACAATGTGGTTCAGTTACTCGTCTAAAGACACCAGGAAGAAACCGTACCGGCCGATCTGCTAAAAATATAGCTGCAGTATGTGAAAATGTTGTTTGATGTGTGTCGATGAAAGTAACTGAATATTTCGAAGAGCACCATGCAACGAATTCTAACAGCTTCATTTTCACCCCTACAGGGCCCAACTGAAGCAACAAATATTACCAGACGATCATTGACAGCGACGTGAATTCGTCGATTGGACGTTGGAAAATCTAAATCTGACTGAGAATTTCGCACAGAATATTATGCTTATAGATGAGGCGCATTTTTACTTGGGCGGCTTTGTCAATAGGCACAACAGTCGGATATACAGATACTGCTCTCACGGCCTGAGTCGAGCTTTTGATTGTGTCAATCATGACATATTGTTTAAAAGACTACAGGATATAGGAATTCGAGGTATACCTCTTCAATGGGTCAGAAGCTTTTTATGCAGGAGATCTCAATATGTTCACCTGTCTAGTTGCATTAGTAATAAACTTGTTCATATTAAATCTAATAGTATAACTTGTAACATGGGCGTGTCGCAGGGATCTGTTATTGGACCCTTGCTATTTATAATTTATGTTAATAATATTTGATTAAGTGTTAAGGACGCTTCACCTAGTTTATACGCCGATGATATTACTCTGCTGGCATGGCATGCAGACACCAACCGTCTCAGTGGAAAATGTAACACTATAATGGCTGACCTAGTATCTTACTTAAATAATAGTACTCTAAAGTTGAGTGAGACTAAAACATATTATATGAGGTTGCATCATTATCAAAACAAAAATGATCTTAATTTGAATATATCTGTAAATAATTCTGTCTTAACTACCGCTCATGAATTGAAATTTCTTGGTCTTTACTTTGACAGTAACCTCAATTGGAAATGTCACTGTGCTCATGTTATTGGTAAATTAAATTCCTTATGCTACCTGTTTCGTGGACTCGTGGCAGACATTAACAGTCCGTCAGCTGGTTTGTATTTACCATTCCTATGTGGGGTCTCGTATTAGATATGGCATAACCCTTTGGGGTAATTTTACCATGGCTAGAGATGTTCTGCTAGCCCAAAAGAGAGTGATTAGAGCTATTTTTGGAATGCCTTCCTACCACTTCCTGTAGGAATAGTTTTTCAAATCTGAAGATAATTACGTTATATTATGTCTTTATATACGAATCATCACTATACAGAGTGTCCGCGATATACAAAGCATGCTTTTAAGGAATGATAGCTACAACGATTTAGAAACAAAAACATATAATACACCTTGGGTCTACCTGTAGGCGTAAACGAGACAAAAATTATTTCTAAAAAACCTTATTTGGTCAAACTGTACAAGAAAACTGATCCATATTGCTTCTTAAATAACCAAAAAACCATATCAAAAATTTAGGGTTGAAAATAACTGAAAACAACGATGAAAACGAATTATTTATACTTTGAAATTGAAGCGTGGCGTCATTTCTCTTACACCATACTGTACACGTATTTAATAGAAGCACAGATGCAAGCCAAGCATCATCTGTTTATACGACCTTGAACTACATTAGACTATTGTATCGTACGAAGTCAATGGCCATACGTTTTAAAATAAGGGTACCTTTGCGTTTTTTAAATTATGTTATGACAATAAAATCGATGTTATGTTGAAGTTAGAGTGAAAAGGGCGTATTTAATAGCAGACTCCGATCGGTAAATGAAAATTTAAGTTGCGGGAAAGTCGCATTGAATGAAAACAATGTAATTACTGCAATTATGTTATGGCGCTTTAAGCTCTTTCGTAAAGGCTACTACAAAATTGAGCTATTTTCTGTTATTTGTGATAAATTGGTGGTCCTAAAAAGGACTTTTTTGAGAGACAGGAGAAAATGTATTACAGGAAAGCCTCGATGTGTTGCCCATTTTCAAGAACACACGCCTGTAATCGTCGGATAAATCCTGCACTGATCGGCTGCCGGTGTACAGTATGACTCGAAGTTTGTGACATGAGAAATAATTTTTTTTCTCGTTTACGCTTACAGATAGACCCAAGGTGTATTATATGTTTTTGTTTCTAAATCGTTGTAGCTATCATCTGTTAAAAGCATGCTTTGTATATCGCGGACACCATGTATATATTTAAAAATAAACATAAGTTTAATTTAAATTGTGATATTCATTCTTATGAAACTCGTAATAAGGATAGTTTTGGGGCCCCATATTGTAGGTTAAGAGTTATCCAGAATTCTTTTAATTATTTATCAATTAAGAATTTACAACAAATATTGCATTTTAAAAGGGAATTAAGAGATCCTTTACAAACTAATGTATTTTATAATTTATATGAGTTTCTTTTCTTTGTTTAATTCATTGTAACTTCTGTATTTTGAGATAAATTAAGTTTAAGTTTAGGTTTGTTTTTGACGTCTTTCATACAATTACTGTAATTGGCTCTGAAATAAATTGTATTATTATTGTTATTAATTATTATTATTATATAGAGCGACGAGAATTCTCGCATAACAGTTCAACAGCTGATACATCCACAACGAGCAACTGTATGGTTTGGCTTTTGAGCAGGTCGTGTGCTTTGGCCCGAAATTTGGGTGCACAATTGTCCGATATTCTTCTCAATGTATAAGTGCAATGTATACTGATAAACTGCAAATAAATATGTTTCAGATTTTCAAGTTATTAATGCGTTTCAGTCACAAATTAAATTGTACATTCTTATTGGGACACCTTTCAGCTATGGATTGTATTGTCAAATGCTAAGAAACTATTGGTGTACATTATTTCTTCATATTTGAAAGCTATACTTTACATTTGATAGAGCGCATATATTTATTACATCCTTTTTGCCGTAGAGCTTATTTTATATGATAGACAAGATGTATATGTATGTATGTCTAACCACTGCCGTCTTCCAATACATACCTACATATTCGGAAATTGAGATGCAAGGCAGCTTTAATAGAAAGGATGGTTACCCATCCTCCGATAAGATCGAAGCGTATGTACTGTAGCAGTTTGTTGCCGTCAATTAAGTAAGGAAGTGATGTGCGAGTGTGCCAGAATCCGACAAGCACATATAGGATCATCCATCCAGCTGAAATTTGCGGTTTGAGTCACGAAGGGGTTTGCAGCACAAATATCGAAGAGTATTTCTTATTTTGTGATTTATTTACAGTTACTTTATTTTCATGAGTAGTTGGATATCTGTGACAAGACTTTTAAGAAAAGATTTATAAAACGTCATAAAATAGTTTATCTCGGTCAGTATATCATTGTAATGTTATCTTGATTATATGATTGTTTCCTATAACGGTTTTAATTGAGGTTAATCGTATCAGAATGTTTTTGAAGACGGTCCTTAGAAACATACTCAAGAAGTACATGCGACAACACCCAAAAGACTCCAAAGCAACTTAATGAGTTTAGCTTAGTTTGTTTTTGTATGCATCTTTAATTTATACAGTATCCGCCAGAATAAACAGTACCGAAAATAAAAATTGTATTTATTTTTTAATCTTTCTAAATGAACTATTTAATGTTCACCATTAGGACGCAAACAAGCTTTATATCTATTTAAAGTGCTTGATTTAAATGCTGAAAAATAGTTGTATTCTTTCTCGTAGTTCTGTAATATTATCCGGAGAATTTTCTGTGCGAAATACTGTTTCTTTCATCATATACCAAATGTATGCGTCAAGTAGCATCATATCCGGTGAATACAAAAGATATTACAAGTCTGTTTCTCGGGACACTATTCTATCATCAAAATGCCGACGAAGGAAGTTTACACATGCACAGGTGCACGGCTTGTTACACCATCTTGTTCAAACCATGTGTGCGCACCCGTAAATTTTGTCCACAACAAAAGTTCTGTCAATCATAAAACGTACAATAATTTTCTTTCTTTAACGTTCTTGGTTGAGAGAAAATGGATTCCGATTATCGTCTTCAATGTAATATGGACCAATTGTCGCATGTCCAGAAACTTCGCACCAACACGGACAATGTGGAATGATTCCTCTACAATAACTTCAGGGCGTTCATATTCAACGAATCGCGTGGTTTGTCGATTAATTTAGCTATTAAAATAAACGTGACTCTTGTCTGAAAACTACGTTTTCCTAGAATTACATATTTGTTCCCATCGTTTAGTCGTTGTCTAACTTGAATATGATAGGAATAACCACCAATTGATGTAAACAAACGACGTGTAGATGTTTCACTGATGTTGAGTTTGCATGCAGTTCTTACAAGCCTTCTGTGCGGTGAGTGCACAGCTTGGTTACAACGTCAAAATATGTTCTGCGTTCTGCGTTTTCGTTGGTACACACTTTTTTGACTAGCTGAGGAACATTTATGGTGGCACAATACACTACCAGTGCGTCAAAATTTCTCGGCACTTTTACTGAGCGCTGCGTTATTAAACTGTTGTCTATAGCTAGTTGACACCTGTTGTAAGCTTGGACCATCATTGCGACCATTTCCATATGAGGGAAAATAATGTTCTAGCAAAAGCATTGTTTTTGCCGTCATTAGAACCCTAGGACCCTAAGTTTCGGTACTGTTTATTCTGGCGGATACCGTGTTTTATTGAAGTAGCATTCTTCTGCGATTTTTAAATGTCTGATGTAATGTTTCTCCTTGCATCAAAAACGGAATTCACGTTAATGTAAATCAACTTAAAAATAGACGATCTAATAATTGCATTTAAAATTACAGACTAGTTTTGTGATCTGCATCGTAGCCGACAACAAAATATATTGATTTTGCTTTAGCATTTGGGACAAATAGCAACATTATACGTTATCGCGTAAGGTGATTTCGGAATGGCGACTCCTAAAATTGATATCAGTTACTTCTTAGTACCCATGGTAAATTCACGACGAGAACACATCCTAGAAGAGCATTGACTCTAGCCATCAACTGAAACAGTATTTAGCCAATAAATATAAATATCTGGCTCAATACTAGGAAGGTTCAGCTCTAATAACAAACCTGGTACAACGTTAGTCTGGAAACTGAAAACGGTATTAGTTTTGCTACAAAAAAAATCGAAATAATTTAAATATATGAATTTCTAAATCCACTCCGTTTCCAAACGGGAAAGAAGTAAGTAATATGCAAACAGAATTACTCAACTAATATAAAAGTAAATTCTCGAGAACTTTAGCAAAATGGGTTCTAAGTTTTGCATGTGTCTTCTGATTTTTACTATTCACTCGCATACCAACAATTTCAAAATATTAAGTTGCATAGGTTGGTACTTATCACCAGTTACACCATCAATTCCCATTCCGATAATTGAATGTTTAGGCACCGACTATTTCAGTTTTAAATAAAAACCAATATTTCATAACTACATATAATTCAAGATAAAATAATATAAATGGAAAAATACTACTATTCAGCACTAATTGCTTTTCTCATACAATATTTGATGAAGTTTTTGTCGTTGGCTTGGTATAAAAGGAGCTACGCACCTCTCATTAGATTCAATTTCAGTCTGTTTGTGACAGCTGAACGTCTTTTTATTTCATAATATCCCATGTGTGTACAATTAATCACAACAGCTTCTGTCACGTCTGTGGAGGATTAACTAGCCTAGGCCATTAACGAAATATTGCGCATTTACTAGAAAACTTATATTTTGGGTTTCTCACATTTGCTGCGCCCAGTGTGCCATTACTCTGAGGAGCTGGCCAAACGGTAAGTACAGCGCTGTGCCATTTGGAAGACTTATAATGTGGCGTAAGCAAACGGACCATTTGTCTGACTGCTACTATTGCTGCACAAAAAAAAGTCGGCTTCTCCAGCAAAAATAGGAAGAACATTAAGTGCGCTAGTGTGATTTCTGTTACTCATCCAGTGCCTCGGTCAGAAGCCTGCCAGTACCAAGATCTATAGGTGTCCACGGAGGCCGCATTGGACGATTTCAATAGGCTAATTTCAAAGTCTCTAGAAGACAAAGAAGTGGCTATAGCGGCCTTCCTGGATATAGAGGGAGCATTTAACAATGCTACCACCAACTCAATTATCGAGGCACTACGGAGAAAAGGCGTCACACCGAAGCTTCTGCAGTGGATAAAAGCCAGCCTAGAAAAAAGGATAATTACATCCACAATAGGCGAGGCTACCATTATAGCGTAGGCGGGAGGGGGCTGCCCACAGGGCGGGGTTCTCTCTCCCCTACTGTGGGCTGTCCTGGTGCACGACCTAATCCGCAATCTCAACGGCAAAGGCTTTCATTGCCTGGGTTACGCAGACGACCTTACAATAGTCGTCAGGGGTCGGTTCCCCGAAGTCCTGGTGGGATGGATGCAAACCGCAATCAATGAGGTGGTTAACTGGTGTAAGCAAGAGCGGCGATCAGTCAATGCTCAAAAGACACAGGTTATCACCTTCACTAGGAAAAGAACACTGAAAGGTCTACAACCATTAGTGTTAGGAGGTGAAAAGGTTCCATATGTCAAAGAAGCAAAATACCTCGGGGTATGGTTTGATCAAAGGCCTACATGGAACACACACATCCAAAAAACAACCGGCAAGGCCACTATTGCCCTAGGAGGATGCAGACGGCTTTGCGGGAGGAACTGGGGCCTTAGCCCCAAAATGACTCTGTGGCTATACACAAGGGTAGTCCGACCCACGATAACCTACGGGGCAGTAGTTTGGTGGCCGAAGGCGCAGCAGGCGGGGGCGGCCAGGGCGCTGGGTGGGGTTCAGAGACTAGCCTGTCTCTGTTCCACCGGCGCGATGAGGTCGACCCCCACTGCGGCGTTGGAGGTTATCTTAAACCTGCCACCGCTACATATTTACATTCAAGGAGCTGCGAGGTCCGCAGCATACAGATTGACGTATAAGCAAGCACCGATAAGTAAATCGCACGGTGCTGTATACCAAAAATTGATGAACGAACTTAAGGAGGCATCCCTCACGGGGGCGCCAAGCGACTCCATGGTTCAGAAATTCAACCTGAATAGGAAATATCACGTTAAAATACCAGACAAGAAGGACTGGAAGAAAGGTCCTCCGATAAAAGCGGACTCTAACTGGTATACAGACGGCTCCAAAACCGAACATGGTGTAGGAGCCGGAATATACGGAGGTAAGCTTCGAAAGGCTCTGTCGATAAGCTTCAGCAAGGACACAGCGGTATTCCAGGCTGAGGCAGCAGCAATCCATCATTGCGTTAGAGAAGTGGAAAGATGGACCGAGTTCGGGAAAAGCGTCGCCATCTTCTCGGACAGCCAAGCAACACTTAAAGCGATTAGTTCAGCAAGTGTTGACTCCAAACTGGTTTGGGACTGCGTTAATGCCCTAAACGAAGTGGGTTCCCAAAGGAAACTAACTTTGGCCTGGGTTCCCAGCCACGAGGGTGTGAAGGGTAATGAGGCGGCAGACGACCTGGCCAGACAAGGTTCGTCGAGGCAGTTCGTCGGGCCCGCCCCATCCTTCGGCACCACCAAATCACAAATCAGTAAATCCATCAACGAATGGATTCACAGTAGGTCCAGGGATTGGTGGCTAAAATCACCTGGGCAAAGACAGGCAAAGGAGTTCCTAAAAGAACAGAAGCCTAAATTTACTAGAGACCTGCTAGATAAAGTCAGAAAAACTGTCAAATTGTTAGTAGGTCTGTTGACAGGTCACTGTAGACTGAATAGGCATATGTACAACATAGGCTTAGCGGAGGATGCCATGTGCAGATTCTGCAGGAAAGACGAAGAAACCCCGGTCCACATCCTGTGCCACTGCGTAGGCCTGCCAAGGACAAAGTTTCTTACTTTGGGCACAGTATATCCCACAGCACAGAGCTACATACAGGAGCCGCTCTCAAGGACGTTAAGCCTCATAAGGAGGGCAAAGTTAGAGGGCGCCTTCTAGGATTACTGGGGATCACAATAGACCGGGAAGGTCGCGGTGAAAGAGGCCCGTACGGCCACCCCTAATCTAATCTAATCTAATTTAATAGGTGTTTGGAGTGAAGAAATGCCATCCATCCCGGTTGACTGAGCAGACCATGTGAAGGAAATTATGACTCGTCTGATCGTCAAAATTAAAGTCAAGGGAATTCTACTCGGATTACAACCGGGATACATAAAGCACTGCTATTTCCTATGTGAGTGGGAAAGTCGATCAAGAAATTCCCACTAGGTTGTTAAAGATTGGAAAATTAGAGTTCAGTATATTCCTGAACAAAAAGAATATACTTTATAAGGCACTAATACAACCTGATATAATATTCCTACGCCATTGCACATCAAATTATGTTTGGTGAAGAATTTTGTCAAAGCAATGGTTACGGATGGTCATGGATTCCAATACCTTCAACAAAAACTTCCCAATATTTCAAATGCAAAATTGAACGAGAGATTTTTCTAGAACCCCAAACTAAACGTATAAAGGAAGGTGCACAATTTTGCAGAGATTCGAAATAACTTAGAGCGTGCTGCTTGGAATGCTGTTACGAGGATGCCTTAAACACAAAATCTGACAAATTACATACCAATTGTTAATCAAGTTCTTAGAAGTTATTCTAAGAATCCCTCTAAAGCTCGATGACGTCCGTGATGAACACGATGAGAAATTTCGTCAAGACATTTCTGTTACTGAAAAACGTAATCGGGGCAAGTGGAGTAGTAAAGTAGTAAAAGCGCCGTCGAACAATATAAAAGTAAAAAAAAATATTTTAAAACAGAAGGTTTGCACCAAAATCTGATGTACTAGAATAAATTTGTATTTATTGACATTTTAGTATTTATGTAGAGATACATACAGAGTTTTCATCTAAAATCAACCCACGTGATCACTAACGTAAGATGACGTAAATAATATTTTGGTAAAACAATAAACATCCCTAAGCTGTCTAACCAAAGTCGATATTTGATAGTTTTTATACGCCTCTGTTTGCCTCGTTGTTTTCATCTTTATTTTATTCCGGTATTGTCGTTACTTAGTTGTGATTATTTACAATGTAAACCTAACCTGTAAAATTTTAATTGTGAATATTCAAGTAAAAATATCTCCAGGAATTTTATTTTTAAATATTACCCTACTGTCAAATGGGTTGCATATCTGAACGAGGTCACGTGGGTGTTGGTATTAAATGAAAGTACTGTACTTATAGGTATATTTCCCGCCCTATTTGCCGAAATATAATAAAAACTAACAAGCACTAATTTCTAATATTAATAAATCATTGACAAATTCTTGGTTTTTTACATAGTACCGTGGTCATACAGTGAAGCAAAATAAAATAAAGATACCATTTTTCAATGGTTACAATGCAAACGGTAATAAATATTGAACATCCTGCATCTATTTAAAATGGGAATCGTTTATTGTTTTGCAGCATAGCCTTGATTTTACTGTGTTTTTTGCTATATTTCGCGTAGATTTATTCACTGTGACAATTTAATCATTCGCATGTAATTTGAATTTATATCATTGATGTTTTGCGTCATAAACATAGTTCTGCTACAATAAAATTAAAAATACACTTCAACTAACTATTTGATAAAGTACAATAGTTCTATAAATGTTTGAAATGTATAATCTAAACTAAGAAATGTTTACTTCGAATTCGACATTAGAGCAATCAACGATATTGTTTCTATTGCAAAACAAATTTTATCTAGTATTTAACATTAAACTGACACTACCAAGTTAATCCAGCTTTTCTTTCTAAATTTTGCATTGAAGCATTCTGTTTGGTAGGTCTTTACTTTACTACTTAGGACGGAACTTCGAATACGGAGTACTTGGTTTGTGTTCAAATTACGATGGGGAGCAACTGTTATTGTTCGCGTCGACTGCAATTTCTACCGCTAATACCGCAAAATGTCATCAATTACTGAAGCAATGGCCGACCCGACAATTAGTTCTGTCAGTTTATGGAGCTTTGAATAGCCGTAGCCGTTGAAAGCCAAATACGAGCAACTTAATCTACCTTGAATGTACTTCCCCTTTTAGAAATTTATCGGCGATTGGCCGGAGAATATTATATATAATATATTCATTATTCTGTCCGTATCTACCTCTATACCGTTATTAAACTTTCGACAATGTACGGTCAGTATGGATTGGACGTGCACATTATAGTGAAAACCTGTCTGCGCAAAATTTAAACTTGATTGTACACGGATTTTTAGGTGTTTATTGTGACGAAGCAAGGAAAACTCAAGTGAGGTATTACCAACAAGAATTAGTGTAGTAGCCAATAAAGGATATTTTGCAATGGCGCATTTTCTCAAAGCCAGGGCAATATTGATAGCAAGCTACGGAAGCGAGCCTTGACTACAATCGCAAAGCCTAGTATATTAGCTGGGTATATTGGAAAGAAATATACTGCGAAAGAAGTTGTGGACATTTAAATACGACAATACCTGGACAGCCGTATCATTTCTATGAAAGGCTCTGCCTCTCAAAGTATGCACGCCTTCAACAATTGCATGAGAACATGAATAAAAGAATAACAAAACAAAGGGTACCATAGAAACTTCTTAACAGAAGGATGCATGGGGCGAGGCCAAATGATAAGCCAAGAGAACGATGGGAGGGAGCGGTTGACAAAGATGAGAAACTAAAAAGGACTAGGTAAAGACAAGGAGGTTTGGAACAAGATGGTCCATTGATTGTGTTATATAGAAAAAAACCTAATATAGACGCATTCCCAAACATTAAAAGGGAAGGGTACGGTAACTAAAACTAGGGCGTGTCAAATGGGCCGATACATCTGGAACTGTAGCTCAGCCAAAAGGCTTATTGTGTTCACATAACATTGTATCTCTCTCAATCCGGTTTTACATGAAGAAAGAAGGTAACAAGCTGGTCGGGAATTAGTTTACTCAATCTGGTTTTTTCTATCCGCTCCACTCAAACGTAGCTGCACCTTGTGCTGTCTACTGTTTCGACGCTTCATTCAGTAGAGAGTTAAGATCCTGAGCATGTTTCTGCTTCTGAAGAATGCCTTATGGTCTTTTCCTCATTTGGACTAACCCCGAGGAATTTACAGTGTTTAACCTCGGTAAGTATATTTCACTAGAAATTGTGTTTAGGAGTGAGTACAGATCTGACAAAGGTTCTTCGTCCGTCAAACCATTTTTTTTTAAATATCAGTAAAAAGAAATCTTTGGGAGAATTCTACAAATTCTGTTGTAGTAACAGCGGACGTGCGAAAGGGCGTCTATCATGATAGAACGATAATCTTTTGTTTGACAATTGCGGTCGTTTCTTACTCAGTTTGGCATCAAAACGGGTCAGCAAAAGATAATATTGGCAATAAAGGTTTTCTTCTTTTCTTAATAATCGGTGGAGCTAGTACCTTTGGAAGTCTAAAGAACTCGGGACGGATCAATTATTTCGGTTGTATTTTTATGTCCGAAGTATACAAATGTATCTAAGTTCCTTCTGCTATGATAGATCCACGGACACTGTCCTTTGAAGGGACAACAGTTCTCTTGATATTCGAATACCCAATTGGTTAGTATTAAGTAAACGCGACACTTATCTTGTGAATAAAAATAATTTCATTCACTTTAGATAATTCTATTTTGATAATTCTATATGATGAAAGTACGCCATACCATATCAAACTTACGATCAATTTTATACTAAATGATATCAAGAGCTTCCACGGCCCGAGTTTCTATTATGAGGGTTTCAGCATGTTGACCGTCTGATTTTGTTTGTAAAATATATACAGTACAAAAAATGCACAAGATAAACAATAAAAAACGCTACGTTTCGCCAATAATGTAAGTGACTTCTTCAGGAGGAAGGAGTGTCTGGGGCTTACCAGAAGGTCACGGTAATTCGACGTGTAAACTACGCTAGAGACGAAAACTAAACTAAAATGGTTCATTCCGAAACAGAGATTTCCTCACCAGAACAAGTAGAACACATCTTCTGTCTTCTGTCTTCTAGATCAAATAGCACGGAAAGCCTTACCGTGTGCATATATCTGTATACTTCCTTACTTTTCTTTAGTGGTTTATATTTTATGCTTTAGAGGAGCCTTAGTACTAAGTAAATATTAGTAGAGCAATTTTTAAGTGCCTAAAATTTCGTTGATGTTAACGGTACAAAATTATTTAACGCCATATGAATGTTGTTTTTAATTTATTGTCCCGAATGTACTTTTCACATATTTTTCTAAATACCATTCAAATATATGATGATTTTTATGAAACCTAATACAATTCTAGTTGAGAAGAAACTACTTTAACACGTTGTTGAATACATTAGCACGTACAATATATTTTCAACATATAAATCTTTACTTCCACTTCTATGCGCAACAACATATCTTTGCAATTACATTATCTCCTTAATTTTAATACCTATGAAACTGTAATCTGTTCTGAAATTTCTACGTATATCGTTTAGTTAGAAAATACGTAATGCAAAGGAGTTTGCGATGTGTATACAATTGTTAGGTGTATGTATATGCATAGATACAACGCCGAGCGCCATCTAGAATCTATTCGTATAGGAAGGTATACAATGTGCGAGCTGATTGCTAACGCAATTGAAGCAGTTTGATTTGGAGTTCTAATTTCGCAGCTATGTGTTCGGTTTCAGGTCGCGTTTGTGCCATTCGATTTTGATTGGGTGGTTACCGTCAAATTTGATTCCTGCACGGACGATGTTGTTCGTGTCTGTAATTGTTTGGATGTGAATTACCTTTAAAATAACTTTACAGTTAAAAATTACAGTAACAAAATATAAAATAACTAAACTAAACTACTGGTTCAGAGGAAATGTATTGAACACAGAATTCTATTTTTTTTGTTATATGTTGAATATCTACTTTTTGTCACAAACCAAAGTTTTTGGATTAAAAAGAAATTTAACTTAAACATGTAATAATAGTAGTCATTATGGCTTTATTTTGCCATAAAGCTGTCTACCCAATTAGTGTAAGACTAGTTTTACTACAACATATCTCTACCCACTCTTTATATATTTAATATTACACCATACTTGTTTTCTTTCTTTTTTCTACTATTCAGCATTCGTAATTCCCATTTCCTTCTCAAAACTGAACTATAATTTCCGTCGGATATCTATACCTGAAACGGCGATTAGGTGCACTGGCAACCCTTTACGCGCATTACGTTATGAAATCGTCATAAACGCAAATAACGCTTACAGTAGTGAAATGAATGTGATTTATTTACCTTCTGTCAGCCATGTTTTGTTATTCTTGATATTTCATTTTATTTTAAGTATTATTTTATTCCTAATATTTTATTAATCAGTTTTCGTAAGGACTTTCTCAAACCTCGATTTTATAAACACAAGTGTATTCGCAAATAGTGTTAAAATGTGTTTAAAAAACTTGTGTTGAAGGTTATATTTGATATACAAAACTCGCGTATTTTTCTTTGCGTGGTCCTTTCCATTTGTGAATATGGAAAATTCATCTCCTATAAGAAGAGAATTTGCAAACTATTTTTCGGTGAAAACCAAAACAAGGATTTTGAATATATTTAGAACCTGTCAAGAATGGCGCAGCAGTTTGAAAGTAAAAAAATTGAATGACAGCAAAGCAACAGGTATACATTTACATCTTGTTAACAAGCAGACAAGGTTATGGATTATGGGATTATGGCACTTTTTATAGTTATGTAGTAGTGTATGCAAAATTTTAAAAGAATATGAATTTCAGTATGCCTACGAGCCATCAACAAAGATGAAATTATTAAATGGAGAGGGAAATACCTATGTCACAGTATGAAATATCGAGAAAATGATACATCAATTTACTACTTGAATGAAACTTGGTTAAACGCTGGGCACACTGTAAATAACGTATGGACAGATATATCCGTAAGACAGGTATTTGTTGAAGGTTTATCAACAGGCTTTGTGCTACATTGCAAGTTTCTGTTGAAGTTATCATGTTAATATAACAGTGTTCATTTCAATGTTGGGTGGCTACTTTTCCCCGTGTGTTGGATTTTGATATTGTAACATCTAAGTAGTTCGTTTACTGTCGTCTTTAGGGCCACCACCTCCCAAACTTTGTAACTATTGAATGAGTCTAACACGATTTTGCGGCACGAATTAATGTACAATTTTGTTGCTGACAAGGAAACACGGGCAAGTAGTGGTGACCGATTTAAATGAAATATGGTAGGTTTGTAAACTGATGCAGTGTAAGAACAGCGGCAACTTTCATAGATGCTAAATCGCCCGTTTTCGGGGGCAGGACGACCAAGAGCCAACGCTACCGTGAGTACTAACAGATAGCGCCAATAGTGTAAAAAATATAGGGGATGGGGGTTGTTTCTGGAAAACAAGGACTATGACAGGCAAACTATTGTCGCTATCTTTTAGTACTTATAAAACAGTTACATATTTGTCTTAACTTTTTTTTAATATGTCTTATAGTTTTGGAGATATTAAAGCAAATAGCGAAAGGTAGCGTTGGCTCTTAGTCGCCCCCAGCCCCGAAAACGGGCAAATTGGCGTCTATGAAAGTTGCCGTTGTTCTTACACTGCATCGGTCTACAAACCCCCCAAATTTCATTTTAATCGGTCACCACCACTTCCTGTGTTTCCGTGTGAGTTTGAATTCAGTTTCCAAACTAAGTAAAAACAATCTGTTCTTTTACTTTTCCAGGCTATAATTAAACCTCGGCATATTTATGAGAATCTTCCAGTTTTATTTTAATACAGTCAGCATGTTAGCATATTGGCTAGGTTTAATCACTCCTTTCATTTGATGCTGTGCTCTTGTTTCGAAACGTTGTTAGTCAGGTTAGATTTAGAGGGGCTTTTGCTTTCGGGATAAACCTACTGGTATTTGCTGTTTGAATCATAGTTCTTACCTTGCATTTGTTGCCTATTCTTTTGACTTTTGTCCGACAGATCTTGGATATATTAAACTACAGTAGCACCTATTTTCACTTATTCCATAAGGGCCAAAACTTCCGCTTATTACAGCTAATCCATAAGAAATGCAAAGACTTGATCGCTGTTTTCTCTGCTTATACTGTTGTTTAAAAGATTTTCGTATGGAAAGTAATGCATTGTCTTGAATACTTGTTGCTGTTTAATTCTTTTTCATTTTATCTAACCTAACAGTTTTGGAATTACAGTTGCAGTGATTGAAAGCTGTGTTCTATGCCCCTGGTTGCCATTTTAAAGATAACCTTGAAAAGACGAAAATCGCAATTAAACAATTATTTTAAATTTTATGCGAAACAATTTCCGTTATTGTTTCGAAACCATTGAGAAGCAAAAATTATGTTTTATTATTGAAGGATTGTACGATAGTTGGCAAGTTATACATAAATAAGTATCCAATAATGTTTGCCTAATGCACAATATGCACTACCAGCACCTTAAGCTTATTATTTTGTGCTTTTTTTAATCCTAACGGAAGAATACATTTTTGCAACGAACTCTTGAATTGTCAATTTGTATAGTTTGCTGGGAGAAAAATCTTATTAAAGCGTAATCTCGAATTTCAATATAAATAAAAGACCAAAAACCCCTATCTTACGTTCTACCGTAGTAACGGCAAAGTCATTCTCAAAAGAGCATTTGTATCAATTCCAACAAACGACAGACATGCAACACGCAAATCTCCTTTGCTATAAGCGCCATCACGTACAACATCAACCGAATTGCACTCCAATAAGATCACATTTTCGGGTAAGAAACTGCAAATCCTATCTGGTTTAAGTTTAACTCATTTCCATCTTTATAGCCGACTTCTTTTTCTTATTTTCTACTTTTTTCCATTACGCGTTACGTGCTCGAAAGAGCACTTTCTCGTTGCGCTTCCCCAGATTTTCATCTCGAGCCGTATTTGTGAAGAATCGAGTAGTTTACCCGGAAACGCAAAAGAAGCAGATCGAAAAAAGAAAGAAAATTGCCGAACATCTTTCCATCGTATTCGTATTCACACGATTCTAGTAGCATATCTTGCAAAGAATTACCGTAGCCTGCTTCTCCAGTAGAAGGATATATAGTAAAAAAAAACTCAACTGGTGTGCGTTACTGTCGTGGCGAGCTGTGCATCCAAGCGGACGGATGAATTCTGACGTTTTAATAAAGTTTACCAACAGGTGTAGCATATTCCTTCGACAGGCGCTTCCGTTTTTATTCACTGTCATGATTTAATTATCTTACCTCTAGTCTAAGGAAACGAGTAGAAAGTATGAAATGTAACAGAACGCGATTTAATATTTAGTATTATTAAAGCCACTATATCACCGATTTTACGTGACGTGTAATGCTCATTTAACAGAAGTGTGTACTGAAGGATATTATATAAAATATGGTTTGAGTTTTATATAAAGACGTATTTGTTATGTTGGAAATTAGAGAAAACGTATATGTAAGTTCAAAGGAGGAGTAAATCACTCAAAAAACATTTAAGAGTTAATGTTAAACTGAAGGAATTTGAATATATGATTTTAAGCATTTTAAGTATGCACTTCGGTAATGGGAGTATACTCATTGACATAAGAAGTGTTACACCCAGAAGGAACAAAATGCTTAGAGTTCGAAGACGTCAAAATTATCACCCTGTTAATGACTTTGACAGGAGTAGAACTGTTGTCTATCGAGATGTTGGTTTGTCCTATCGCATGGCTGTCGTGTTAATTGTACTGCAATGACGGTAATGCATGTGTATCGTGTGTCCACAGAAGAAGGCAGAGGAACACAAAGAAGACCAACGGGTTACCTGAGCCGTACCACAGAACGTCAAGATATGCGCTTCAGACAACTAGCTCTAAGAGACCGTTTTGCTAGAACGCGTTAAATCGCTGACCAATGGTTTGGAGAATTAGGTAGACCTGTCACTATGCGTACACTACATAGCCGCATTCGAGCCTTTGGATTATTTCCCACCATCCACGATTGGTGCTTCGTTTGACTGCGGACCACTGTCGTTTTCAGCGACGAATCGTGAATCTGTCTACGCATGCACCATGGCCGTAGAAAGTTACAATGCCGGCGTGGAGAGCGACGCGATATTGGGTTTACTCTTGAGAGGCCTGTACACAGGACTGTTGCGGTAATAGTTTCCGAGGCTATTGCTTATGGTAGCCGGTCAGAACTTCTATTTATCCAAGGCAGTATGACAGCTGCGCGTCATGTTGATGATGTCCTACAAACCACTTTACTAGATGGCCGTCCACATGTCCTTTTTCAGCAAGACAATGCACGTCCTCATATTGCTCGTCGAACTATAGAGTTTCTTCAAGAAGCAGGCGTTAATGTTTTTCCGGAACTACCACCGAACATGTGTGGGATATCATGGGGAGGAGACTGTCCACTTTGAACCATCCTCCACACACTTCGGCGCAGTTACTCAACGAAGTTCAAGTTGCTTGGAACGAGGTATCACAAGCAGATATCGACCATCTCATTTTATCGATGTCTAGACGTGACACAACGTAATGCGTTTGTTTCCCGGAAAGACCTCAGGTAACGATGACATTAAAGATAAGATGATCCTGAGACTGATATGCAATAGCTATGGGACAACAATGGGCAATAAATATCGTTCAGGTACAGTATTATCACCATTTGAGGTGAAGAGTTAAAAGACGTCCAGACTCTCAGACAACCAATTTCCTGGACCATAATCATATCAAATACGTCTGAGATGATTTAGAAAAACGTAATACCTCAGGAATGCACTTTTTTCAGCTACACAACTTCAAATTACTCTTAGCGAAGAAGCATTTCAAAAAAATTACCTGATAGCATAGTTTACTCCATGCCAGCACAATATCAAGCCCTATTAGCTATCCGCAGAAATCATACCTGTCATCATCTTTACTTCTGTTAAGTCTGTAGTTTACATCATTAAAAGGATATTTATTTATTTGGACAGTATACAACATGTAACGTTAATAGCAAACTAGTGTTGTTTGTGGTGAAATATACCACATGTCAGTATAGTTTAACCGATTGAAATCAATTTTCATTTAATTTAATCTTTAGAGACATTGTATGCACAAGAATTTAAAAAATGTCTAAAAAGACAAAAATGGCGCCTCATATCACTAAATTTGGTTTTTGAAACGAAATATTATAGAAAGCAAGGAAGAGAGAAATGTGAAAATCATTTAAGAAACAAACATGAAGTAAAGAACCAACGATTAGGTCAAGCAAAGTCAGTATTCTAAACTTTGTAATCTACTTTATAGGTTTATCTTTCTCAGATCTAAAGGCAAAAAAACAATATCGCAGAGTTGTAAAATCTAAATAACGGGTCATTTCGGCCTGTATTTTCATACCATTACAGCCCATCAACATCGTATTCAGCAATTAAAAACAATCTAACTACCATTTAATATCTTAAGCAAACAATAAAACTCACCGCTTGTAGTATGTTAGACCCCAAAAATCAAATTTAATACACCCATGAGACATAGAGTGCCTAAGAAAACAATCGCCTGAAGAACCGTCGTTATATTAAGGAGATATAAACACGGGAAAGGTGTTTAGAATGGTTACTGCGTGTTGAGTTTGGACGAAAGAGGTTTCTGCACAAGTATGCAGAGAACCAAGCAAATCCGGGAACTAATAATTTTTTGCAGATAAGTACCTACGTGGAGTAAGCTGACATTATTTTTATCGTTAAAAGCGTACAGTACATATTGCAATATTGATAATGTTGGAAAATCCTGTTGAAGTGGGCTTTATAATAAAGCTGTGCATATAGCAAAGCTTGCTAGAACAATAATGATATCCGCTAAAAACGTTTATTTTAAACTGCAGCCATGTTTTATACATAGTTTTTATCTTTGTCCGGGTGCATTGACGTGTGAACGTATGTAAAGTGAGTTATAATTACTCATAGGTTTTGAAAAATATACATTAATTGTATGTATATGTAGTTCATCAAATTAGTTTAAGTTAGTACTATTAACTTCTTTATCTCATTTTGTTTGGTAGTCACTAACGTTCACATGTATAATAAAAAGTATTTTTTTTATAAAAGGTACCTACTGCCAATTAATGTAATTCACACTAGACATGTAGATATGTACACTCTTCAATATTTACGCTTCCACTTTTACTGCGCGGGATATATAACATTCGAATTGTATATAGCATTGGTATACCCAAGAACTGTGTATTTGTATGAACATCGCTGGTCTCATTTAATTCTCTCAATTGCGTTTATTTCTTTTTACGCCATTAATTTTACTGCAATAGACGACAAGCAAAAAATACGACCATCTATTTAAAATAGCGTCGTTAAAATCTCATTAGGTGTGCCGATTTTATTTATTCCTTATTCCGAAGCGACTGTTTACACACCTGCAGGTTAGTTACGCTCTAACTGGGCAATCTTTACTATATATCATTTCAACCATCGAAAAGGGCCAATAACTCATTATAGAAAATTAGAAACTGTACAGCAGTCATTTATAACAGAACTACTCATATGTTTTTATACCTACTGCCCAATACAAGCAATAAAATACTAAATCGAAACAATGATAATGATTACGTTTCACTCTTCATATTGCTGAAGGCTATAATTCCGGTAATGTGATATACATACAGTGTACAACAGAACGATTTCGTAATAACAAATATTTTCTAGGTTAATATATAAAGAACGGCACAGTTGTAGTATATTAAATTAGAGATATTATGCCCCCATACAAACTTCTCCAAATCCACATTGGAATTTATAAACTTAGTTTTGCAATTAAAAAACATACATGCATTTTTTACTGTAAGTCTACTTATTACTTGCTTACATTGTAGAAGTCATTTGTGACATTTTTCCCTCTTCTCGACATATACATATACAGGGTGTCCGAGATATACAAAGCATGCTTTTAAGGGATGATAGCTACAACGATTTAGAAACACAAACATATAATACAACTTGGGTCTATCTGTAAGCGTAAACGAGAAGAAAAAATTATTTTTCATATCACAAACTTCGACGCATACTGTACAGCGCCAGCCGATCAGTGCAGGATTTACCCGAGGATTACAGGCGTGTGTTCCTGCAAATGGGCAACACATCGAGCCTTTCCTGTAATACATTTTCTCCTGTGTCTCAAAAAGGTCCTTTTTAGGACCAGCAATTTATCACAAATGAAAGAAAAGAACTAAATTTTGTGGTAGCCTTTACGAAAGAGCTTAAAGCGCCATAACATAATTGCACTATTATTAGGTACATTGATTTCATTCAATGCGACTTTCCCTCAACTTAAATTTTCATTTACCGGTCGAAAGCTGCTATTAAACACGTCCTTTTTACGCTAACTTCAACATAACATCGATTTTATTGTTATAACATTATTAAAAAAGAACTCAAAGATACCTCTTTCCTATTGATCGGATATTTTTAAAACGTATGGCCATTGACTTCGAATGGTACAATGGTCTGATGTAGTTCAAGGTCGTATAAACACATGATGCTTAGTTTGCATCTGTGCTTCTATTGAATCCGTGTACAGTATGGTGTAAGAGAAATGACACCACGCTTCAATTTCAAAGTATGAAATAATTCGTTTTCGTCGTTGTTTTCAGTTATTTTCAACACTAAATTTTTGATATGGTTTTTTGGTGATTTAAGAAGCAAGATGGATGAGTCTTCTTGTACAGTTTGACCAAATAAGGTTTTTTAGAAATAATTTTTTTTCTCGTTTACGCTTACAGATAGACCCAAGGTGTATTATATGTTTTTGTAATAATAAATCGTTGTAGCTATCATCCCTTAAAAGCATGCTTTGTATATCGCGGACACCCTGTATATACATATATGTGTGAGCATATTTTTGAAACTGCTCTTTTGTAAGTGCCACCACAAAACTGGAAGTTGTGTATAACATATATTTTATGATAAGTCGGGCTTAATTTGCTTTTCAGATTTTCCTTGTAAGGTATATGAACAGCAGCAGTCTTAGTAAATAGAAAAGATTCCCTTGGAATTATCTAAAAATTTGTTACTTGGCTGTCTTTCGATTAAACTGAAAAACTACAGTTACCATATCCTTATCTTTTCTATTTCTCGTGATAGATAAATGTACATACATGTTAATGCTATATCCAGAACTACACTTACTTGAAGGGTGCTAGAGGTAGACTTTTTTATAGAGGGGAAAATCTTCTAAAGACACCTGCTCTGATATTGGTCGCAGATAGTGTCGGATTCTTACCGACTAAAAACCCCCCTTTGTGCTCTTTCACTCTGCACCGAAATCCGCTGCCGCATTTCTTCAGTGCAGTGTGTATTGCCTTAAACGCTACGATCTTTTTTTATCGTCTACTTCTTTACTTCTGATTATCGTTGAGCAAAGTGTGGCCGTGCTGCTGGGGGACTAAGTCCATTCTAGCGATTTCCAGGTTTAGAATCCTACCAGTCGCATGTTGGTAAGCCTGTCTGTTATCAGTCCATCTGTTGCATTCGAAAACTGTATGGGGAGGATCGTCCAGTAAACTGCAGTAGGGGCACTGGTCTGAGTCCACTTTTCCTCGCCGGTGTAGATACTGCCTGAAGCAGCCGTATCACGCCACGGCTGCGTGGGCTGTGTGGCATGATAATTTGCTTCATTTTCAGATTCTAGCCATCTCTTAATGTCTGGTGTCAGTTGGTGTGTCCAACGGCCATAGGTGCCTTCGTCCTAGGCGGCCTCCCACTTTCTGAGCATTTTCTCCCTGGCTTCTTGTTTGGGGGTCCCTGTATAGCGGGCGAATCTTTCCCAGGCAGTGAATTCGAAAGGAGTGTGCTTGGCGATTACTTCTACCGCTGCGGCTGAGGCTGTCCTATACACACTGCATATTCTAATGCACACTACTGTATGCAATGCAGTGAGTTTCGCTCTTAGCTTGCTATTTCTAGTTGCTTCCCACCATATCGGAGCAGCATAAAGGATTTGTGACTGTACGACGCCAGCGATAGTCCTTTTCTTAGATGATCTTGGGCCACCCACGTTTGGTATCAGGATCGAGTGTGCGGTGATCGTTTTTTCCGCTTTGGCGATGCTTTCGTTGATGTGAGCGGCGAAAGTCAGCTTTGTATCCATCCAGACGCCTAGATATTTAATGGATAGTTTTGGGCACAGTGTGTGTTCCAGTAACCTGAATTGGATCCTACCGATTTTTCTTTTGGTGGTCAGCAAGACCGCCTCCGACTTGTCCATCCAGTTGGTCACCCTGAGGAGCGCCCGATCCGCGAGATACATTAGATTTTCCTAATTGGTGGCCGTGATGATCAGAGCTATATCGTCGGCAAAGACAGCTTTGACCACTGCGGCATCGTGGTTGTCAGGAGATCGTCGTACATTACGTTCCACAACATTGGCCGTTGGACTGTCCCTTGGGGAACTCCGCTGTTTACTACCCACCTGCTGGTGGTTCCTTCAGCCTCAGCTATTATAACGCTCTCAGAGAGGTAGGAGGCCATGATTGCTTGAAGGCCTTCTGTCACACCTCTCGCCTTTAAGGCATCCAGGATATTTTGCCATGACGCATTGTTGATGGCGTTTTGGACGTCTAACGTAATCATTGCGCAGAGTCTACGGTGTTTGTGTCCTGCAAAGTTCGCCGCTTTCTTTGCTTCGTCTATGACTTGTAGGATAGCGTCTATGGTTTGCCGCCCCTCCCTGAATCCACACTGGTGTTGTGCAAGTCCGCCTGTACGTTCGAGCTCCCCTTTGAGCCTGGTCAGTAGGAGGTGTTCGTAGAGCTTTCCCTCGACATGCAAGAGGTCTGTAGGAGCTGGGTTCATCGGCAGGTTTATTGCGTTTTCTAATCAGGACTACCTTTGCCCTCTTCCAGGGGTTTGGGAATTCCTTCCTCGCCAGGAAGTTATACGTACCCAGGGCGTACTTCGGGTTGTTTTGAGCAACGCAGTTGATTCTTTTTGGGGGAATACCCGATGAGCCAGGTGCTTTATTTGGTTTGAGTCGCAGTTGCGCCGTCTGGAGCTCTTCTTCAGTAAAGACTGCAAAGGGAAAATCGGGCGGGGGGGGGGGGGGGAATTGAAGAGCACTTGTTTATGCGTTGGAAAGAGATGTCGGATCACTGCCTCCGTTTGTTGCATAGTCAATCATGTTGGTGGCGGGTTTTGTCCCATGCGTTTCATTACAATTTTGTCATTTTGCGTCACCCCATATGTCGTAATCGAGGTCATCACGTAGGACTCTATATTCGTCATAAGCCCTAGGATATAATTTGGCCATGACGAATGTATTCCTCTTATACATTAAAGAGGTTAATACAGTTTCTGATAGCAGCAATTACAACAGCCATCTTCGCGTTCTGAATATTGTAGCTATACTATGAGATTCCCTATCACTTAACATCTTTCTTGGATAGCCACGTTGATAGATAAATTGTTGTTGAAGAAACCACGCTATGACTTCAATTTTATCATTGAACAGCATTTTAGTTTCTGTCCGGCGCTTTCTCCAAATATGTAACGGCGTAACTGTCACGGGGGGTTTGCTCGGAGCGAGAAATCATCGCGCAAATACCAAATAATATCAAGTTCTTAAAAGGTCTACTGACAATTAACCAACATGAGACGGATTTACTACTGTTAGTTTACGAACTTACTACTGTTAGTTTATTAACTAATTCTTTACATCTACTATTTTTGGATAAACTTGTTTGGATCATGCCCATATACGAACTCTTTGTCTTTAATCTGTAATACTCCAAATTTCTAACCTACTATCAGCACTTTTCCAGTTTCTCCCATTTACATAAATTATAATAATAATAATAATAGTCCATGCCTTAGCATCCCCCAAAAGCTTGCGCCAATTACAGGGGACATCGGCTGGCCATGAGTTATTATTACGCCTGCGGCTGTAGACTGACTTAAGATGTTATCTTTCCGCATTTGCCGTGGATTTTGGGAAACTACAGAAAACCAAATTCGGAAAGAACGCACCGGGGTCCGAACCCGATACCACCAGACTGTGAAGCGAGCGCGCTATGCACTGCGCTACACAGCCAGAATTATTCTACTCAAAGAACGCTGTCTCCGATAGGAATATGAGACGCTAACCGTCATATGATCATAGAAATACCGAATCAGAAATCGATCGCCAGTGTAGACGAACTTCTTGTTACATAAGAAATCTACAGTGCAACGCAATAAGTGGTGGACATTGTAGCACTTATTTGTAACAATATACAAGAAGGGATATCCAAAATAAACATATTTGTTATATAGAATTGTGTATTTTTGCTAATTTGAATGCAGTTTTAATAACTTAACGCAAGTTTCCATATTCTCTTAAACGACTGACTGCGTACTCTCCACTCGTCGAATACAGTAAAAATGTCGAACATTATTCAGTACTACGATTTGTAGTGGTAGCCCACTTTAAAGCATCACTATGCTTGGTAACGAACTGCACTATCTACTGTTATAACTTATTGCAATTGACAACTGTCTGTACTGAACGTACACTACAGGTTCAAGCTAGTCACTAAATAATCTTTTTCAGTCGTCTTTAGCAATGACTTATTCCTTTTTTGTCACATGTCTTTATCTTTGATGCTTTAATATCGTGTCGTCTTCTCTTTAACCCTTAAGACCAAAAAGAAACAAAAACAAATTACTGTTTCATTAAAATATACGCTGTGCAGACTTCGTTAATCCTGTTCGCCAACTGTTGTTGGCCAACAACCATCTAGTAATTAATAATTGTTTATGAAAGTGCTGCCGCTCGCGACCTTGTATACCGACGCCGCACTTTGTTTTTACTGTGAATTGTTTCTTCAACACCTGGGCCTGCCTTTACCGCCCGCTATATTATTGTCTGTTTTGGGGAGAGAAATGAAGGAAATTATTTAGTTGTAAGTAGGGACAGATTTATTAACCGTAATATTTAGATGTGCATATGAACATGTAGCACCAGTGTTCTGGAAAAAATTATCTTGTAATCAAAAAAAGTATTAACAGTGTGATTTTTTAAACCTCCAGTTGGTTGTTTATTTTACGCTGTTCTTCACGTAATAATAATAATAATAATACCGTTTTTTGTCCAACAGAACAGAAGTTCCAATAATAGGAAAAAAAAATAAACAGAATGTGCGCTGTAGTACAACAAGAAAGAAAGTACAAAAAGAACGATAATGTAAAGTAATAATAATAATAGAACTAAATCTATATCCTAAAATAAACTGAAGGCAACAAAATTAGTGTATATATAATATAAAATAAGAAAATGTTACAGTGTACAAATCGACTAGACCAAATAAATACAATTAAGTACCAGAGTAAAAGGGGTCAGGAAAAAACAAATTAGCATTCCTATGCACATAGCTTAGCGGGGCTTTGCGAACGATATTAGTGCGAGCTCTAGGAGTAATAAATGAAGCAGACGTTTTACAATTATAGCTTGGAACACTGAACACTTGACTGAGAAGCGAAGGTGAGTCAACATTACCGTTAATGAGTTTCAAAAGAAACTTGTTGCTAGCTTCATCTCTTCGTTGAGCAAGAGAACGAAAGTCATGTATCCGCAATAAAGCTGCATAATCTGCCCCACGAGCTGGATAGACACCATCGAACTTAAACGAGGGATACTTAAGGAACCGTTTTTGGACTCGCTCTATTAGAAGCTGTTGGTGATGGTAGTGCGTATACCAAACAACAGAACTGTATTCTAAGTTGGACATTACAAATGTGGAATATAAAACTTTCAGTGTTAACACGTTAGTGAAATTTTTACATGAGCGTATAAGAAAACCAATAGATGCAGAAGCAGACGCGAATAAAGAAGTTATGTGACGGGAAAAAGTTAACTGTGAATCAAGAATCACACCAAGATCTTTGAAATGCGCCACCCGGGGTATTTCCTTTTGGTGCGCACTGTATACGAAAGCATACGGGTTTGTGCTTTTGGGAAAAGAGTGTCGCACACTAGCTAGGGTTTAAACATATGCTATTAGCATTGCACCGGTCCCCAATGATGTCTAAATTCTTCTGCAGTGCTAAGCAATCAGCTGTAGAAGTAATGCTACTAAAGATCTTAAGGTCATCTGCATAGGCCAACACCCTACAGTTGAACTTATCCAGAAGGTCATTAACATATATATTGAATAGGTATATGTACTTAATTAGGTAGGCGCAGTTTTATATTTTGAACAAAAAATGGTGAATTGAAAGCTATAATTATTGATATTGCATCGTGCAACCTGTCTCGAAGAGGTGGACCTGTTGGGAATGCAAAATAAAACGTAAATAAAAAGAAAGATAAAAATAAAATAGAATTCTAAATTAGCGTTATAACTAATTTAATACATTAACTCATCATATCTCCAATACAATATTCATAGATAAATAACTTACGAAGTCGATTGTATAACAAGTAGAACAGACTGTGTAGTGAAACAATTGAATATGGGATGTGCACGAGTTTGAATTATGCAGCTGTCACTCCAAATCGGACAAATCCGATTCCAAGAAATAAAAAAAAATTCAGATTCACTAACTGATTATTATAGAGAGCACTTTCACTTCGGTAGCTAGAAAAAGTGGATTTCGGCGTTTCAAATGAAAATTGTGATAACCTTATATGGGCAAAACGGTATTTCCTACTGAATAATTTACTTGCAAGACAAGTATTTTTTGGTGTATTAGAATAGAGTCTCAGCGCTGGTAGTATTGCTGTATGTAATGAACGAAAGTCTTGGTGAAATTCATACTTAAATCCCGCAAGGTCAGGTTGAGATATTTCAGATGCGTTTTGCTAACAACCTCTTTACACAAGATTTTTGAATTTGCAATTTAAACGAACTAACGTACTTACCAAATCTGAAAATTCTGCAAGATTGCTACACCTATGATAGTTAACAAGATGGATCAGCCCTATGCAAAGAAGTATCAAAGGCTTAAAGGCCTGTGTCGAAATAACTAGAGATTATTACCCATTATTGCGCAATGAACATAATGTTTCTTGTTGCAACACTTCTTTATGTTTATTTATTATTTATTTATAAGATTCATACAGAAAAACCGAATTACATGAATCCTACATTACATATTGCATTATATAACCAAATATACAATAATCGTCCCAATTATATTACAAACAAAGAAAAACGAATAGTCCGGTACCAACCACAGCAAGAATGTAATTGTAATAAATAAAATATAATAATAAAATAATCATGTCCAGTGCCTAGAGACCAGAAAACAGGAAACAAATGAATTTAAAACAGGAGCAATTGTGATAATTTCGGCGGAAACATGGCCACCAGTCATAAGGTTAAAATTCTGTCGCAGAGTTTAGTATTTGTTTTGCGCAATGCAAAAATGTTGTTTTAGCAATACCAAATACCTCGATTTTTTCGTAACACTTATTATAAAGCATACTTTATAATATGTATTCTTGTAATGGGTGAGAACGGATTGCTGCTAATATGCATAGGTGGACCGGGTCTAATACTGTAATAAGGTACATGCAACCGAAATAAAGACAATAATTTCGGATTATCAAAGAAGTGATTAAAGACTTTATACTATACAAAAATCATAGAGAAGTCACGTCTATGTGCGAGTGTTTCTAGCTTAAACTCCTGTCTAATGTTTGCATAAGACTGAAATGGAGGGTTACCATATGTTTTTGTAAAATAAATATTTTATAAATTTATTCTGTACCCTTTCTAACAAATGTTCTTTTTATATAATATCGTTGTACGCAAATAAAACGCTTAAAACATTTTCATATCTACGTAAAGGCTACTTGATTGTGTATCAGGGGAAGTAGAAGAGTTAAAACAGGACTCACACTATAGGTGAAGCAAGAATGAAAACCAATTTAAAACGAGTACCAATAATTTCAGGAAATTATTACAGTACGCCCAAAGTTTGTCAAGCTGTAGTAGATTGCAAAAAGATTTGGTTATATGGATACTATGATCATGCAGCGGTTCAGGGAATGTTTTTGGCCAAACCAGTACGTCAGTATACCCAAAAATATAAACATATCAACCAGGAATATAGCTAATGCAGTCAATCTCCTGTTGTCAATCATATCATTATAGTACATAGCTAGTAAGTCAACTCCATTAGCGTTAGGCTTCCACAAGGAAGTGCTTAAAACATACCTTTCATAAAGGTAGAACCATTATGTGGTATAAACCAGGTCGTTATGAAACAAGAGATACACTCTAAGAGTAAACGCAAAATAGGGAGCATCATTGATTAGGTTTTTCTAAAGGAACCTGCAGTGAGAAAAAAACGGAGGAAGGACACAACCGAGAAGAAGTAACCTAGCTATGTTACCCAAAATCTTATGTAACATGTATGTATATAATTCCACTTCCTGAATATATTCGGAATAAAAATATAAGTACTGGAAGGTTTCGATAACGTTACATACCAAACCGTCAGCATGAAAGAGTTGTCATTTACGTCGGTCTCAATATTGTATCTCAAATGAATACTGCAGTTCTGGTCTAGAGTAAATCTCTTTGAGTGATTGTGAGTCTATTGCAAGACTGAATGACGCCCTACAAGAGAAATAATATATCAGCTCTCGAATTGTAGAAATTCGTCATTGCGAAATTTATGGTCACAGAAAATGACAGAATTATCCACAATTTTTTTATGTTCTAAATGTTTGCAATTTGTTGGATTAATGATAAATTCGTTAGTTTTAATTTAATATTTCTTGAAAGAATATTTCATAACCATAACATGATTTAGGTCTCACGTGTGATCAAATATTGTGGAAGGGACTTTTGGGTTCACAATGCTTCCAAGTGTTCTAGCGTTTCTTACTGGGTAGCAGCCTAGAGTGGCAGTTTCAGATAATGAAATGCAGATAACCTTAGATCCCTGTATTCGTCAAAATTAAGATAAAACTTCCTTACATATTGATTGCTAATACCAAAAGAACTGTTCTTCAATATGCAACTCATATAAAAAAATATGTCTGTGACGACTGGGTGAGATTGCTCCTTCCACTGCGACCCATGAGTCTATTGTGGATCTCTGTTATCTAGACAACGCGATCCAGTTCTGCCTTTTTAATTAGCCTCTCTAGTTTTGGCGGTGTTATGTAGTGGATCGTGCCCATCGCATTGGCATAAAATGTGTTACAAAATCTCTTCTTCCGTCTGGCAGAATTGGCACATACCATTTTCAGCCAGACCGAGACTGCTCATACATCTGTATGTTGAGTCTACAGTGTCTTGTTAGTAGCCCTGCAATTAACTTGATACTTCTTCCGCCTTAGTTCAAAGGTCTTCTGTAAATTTGGGCGTATATTCTTTACTGAATTTTTTGCACTGTCTTCGTTCTCCGAAGTTTTTCCGCAATATAATACCTTTATACGACGACCATTTCGCAATGGTTTTGACTACTTTTCTCTTCGTGGTACGACACGATGCTATAGGTTCGATGAATGGCTTGGACACCCGCTCCTTAGCCCAGCGTATCTGCTTTTTTATTGATTTTAATACCTCATACAGATAATATTTTTTTTCTCGACTTTATTTATTTGCTTTCCTTTTATTTTTAATTTTTTACGACCAACCAAACTAGGGTTCTAGTAGAAAGGCTAAACAATATTACAAAACAATATATAATTCAGCTAACAAATATCTTCAATTTCAAACAGTAGAAATTATCTATGAATGTTAACAAAATGAAGAAATATCGATTTGGTGCTCATTTTTGCCGCAGTACATCTGCATGTTATATATTAGATACCTACGATATTTTAAAACAAACGCGGCCGATGACAGCACTTATATATCAAATTCGACGTTTAATTTATTTACACTAGTTTCTACCGTTCAAGGGTAACAAAAAGGCGGCCCAATATAACCTATGTGATGAGATAGGGTGCCCCCTTAAAATCGAGCGTTGCCATCCCTCCCTTTAAGAGTGTAGCGCCCGGGCGCGCATCGATCGATTAATCATCGGCCTTTCAGGTCTCATTTTTCCGAGGCTCTCTATTTGTGATTTCCGATTTTCTCTCGGCGCTTTTAGCTCGACTTGTCACGGTGTATGATGTATGGATTATATCTATTTCTTGGCAGCAACGTTGCCGATGTTTATTACTTTCAATCCGCGTCCGTCCCTTCCTAACTCAACACACATCACGATTTTCTTTATCAACACGGGATAATACGAAATAAGAAATTCTCACAGGAAAAATAGAAGTATTTGATTGCCATCCGACAGTATTATAAGCTTTATGAAAATTTTAGCTGCAATGAAGTCCATGTAAGTAGCCCAGTTTTTAAATTTTATGAAGCGGTGTATAAGAATATATCGCTATGTATATAGGCAAATAGATAGTCATACAAATTGTGAATTTGGCAGTGTAGTAATCATATATCAATAAAAAGCAATAAAAATGCTTGGTCAACGAATTCAGCATTTTGCCATAATAGCTAGCTTTGGAGTTAAATGATGATTTGGTTCTGGATAGTCCTCAATCCATTGTTAATGGTTGTGCCACTAATCTGTCCTCTACTTATTCAAACTACCCTTTAATTGACATTACTAATTTTTCTAACGAGGATGTACTTAGGTCACTGAAATCCATGAGAAATACATTCATTATGGGAGACGACAATATACCTAGTTTTTTGTTAAGGACTGTGCCTATGCATTGGTTGAACCTCTTTGCTTTTTGTTTAACTTGGCATTAAGTACCGCTGTCTTTCCTGATTGTTGGAAAATTGCCAGATTAAATCCTGTTCTCAAGAAAGGTGAAGCTGACAGGATTG
>SMLS01066462.1:0-12252 GCA_004785975.1 Popillia japonica
ATTTTTGAGAAAACTTACCAAAGTTAGCAATTCAAAGGAACAGGCCTTATGGTTAAAGACAAAGTTATGAAATTCTTTGCATATATGAAAATAATTTTAAATTGTGCATGGATTACCCTCTATTCTAATTATTTTCACTATATACACGAAAAATACTGTGCGTGCATTTGTATTTATAATAGTGTATTTTATTATTTTCCGTTTTAAGCATGCTGTTAAGATATTCATCGTTAATCTATCTAGGAGACACAATTGTTAGGTGAATGTTAACATCTTCATATTTCCTTAATTTTCAGTGTGTGCTGCATACTTACGCTTTACTCGTTGCATTAACATAATTTACACTTTCACATTTCTTCACTACACAGATGCGTATTCTTTGAAGTGCGTTAGAACTAGAAGTAATTACCTACCTACATGTACAGTGGGTGCCGTTTTGCGATCTATTGCTTTGTTGTGTGCTCTAATATAAAAATAAAAAATATCAGTCGCTCTGCCTCGTTACCAGTGTCTACTAAACAATGTTTAACAGATAATAAGCCTAATATTTGAGGGGCGTGGCACTATTGCCTTTAGGCCCTGCGATCTGGATAGGTCTATTGTAATCCTATTCTTCTGGCTGTTAGACTAGTTGGAGGTTTAATGAATCTTAAAATTAATCTAAAATTTTTATTCTGGATTTCAGTAGGTGTTTGAGACGGCCTATTCAAGTGCTGATCTCGAGTACGATTGACAGCAACTCATTCCCACGAAATGTGTTCTGCCGTCTTTAGATCTTCTTGGTATAGACGGCAAACTTATGGTATTTCAGGGCCGCTTGACCTGTCAAAAATCGTGCCAGTAGTTCAAGCTCTTCTTTGCTGAAACATTGCACTATTTGCTAAGTTAGACGATCCTGATAAAAGTGACTTTGCCTGCGTTTGTTCTGGCACGTTCTCCTATGGAAAGCCTTTCTGCTGTCCTCCCATTTATTGATTGCTTGTTTTAAGTGAGTCTTTTTTCAGACCACAACAGGGATCAGGTTCAATAAAAGCCATTTTTGCTACTTGACAAGTTTATCTGCCTGCTCGTTCTTTTCAATCCTTTGGTGGCTAGGGATCCACTGAAAAGTAACGTTGCTATTGTGTCTCAATTGTTTTAAATTGCATATATACATTCCTGCAACAGACCGGATTCGTATGTACACGTACTAACAGCGTTCAACGCCGCCTGACTGTCAGTAAATATACTTATGATGATGAGCCTATTTCGAGGTTTTTTACGGCGCATAAGTTTATAACAATATATGTGTGTGTGTTTATAACAATATATGTGTGTATGTGGAGTACCATAGGTACTTTCAGGTGGAGGTTAGACTCACTGACCCCAAAGCATGTCCCCTTTCCTTTTTTTCTTGAGCTGTGCGTGGGTCAAGTTTTCTCCTTTGAGTTGCGGCTCACCCGATGCCCACTGCTTTCAACGACCTCTTTGTGGGGTTGGTCAAAATTGTATTGCAAAGAATCCTGTTCTTTGCAATATGAATCATGTGGTTAATATTGGGATCATCAAGGATTTTACGATGTCCTCTCATTTCGCAGTTTTAATTCCTTAAGCATACTACGAGAAAGAGCTCTTATTTTTGGATGTAGATGTGCAGCAGTGTATTTTCCAGCAGCATTTCTAGCGCTGCAGTGGAACAGATGTAACAGATAGCAAATGAAATGTATGCATGATGCAATGGTGGTAGCAGATGTAATGGTGGTAGCAAATGATGATAGAGTGATTAGTTTGGAGTATATTTGTAGAAAAGTTCCTAATAATAGCTTGCTATTTCTGGAAAGCTATTGATATTAAGACAATTACAAAATATATGTAATTAATTACTATGTAATTGATATTAATAGAATTACTATTTAATCAGATACTACGTTAATTTTAATATTATTCGGCGATAGAAAATACTAAAATGAAAAGGTATTATTTCTGGCACAATAAGTAATATTGCTTGAGCTCTTTCACATTATGGTCTTCTAGTGATTTCCTGATTTTGTCCAACACTGATTTTTTTTTCAAGAATTTCTATCAAGTTTACCATCGCAATGCTTCAAATCTCCATTAACCTGATGTTCTATCTTTAGTTCACTTTTAGGGATGAGACATACATACAGTACAGCTGATTGGACGAGTTGGCAACTGTGTATCGAATTCCCATACAGTGTTGGCAGGTTGGGCGATTTATCACAATTTGGGCGACTTCTGACACAAAATTGCGAGAATTTTTTTGAAGAAATCGCATGTCGCATTTCATATTGTTCAGGTTGCGCTTAATTTGATTAATTTTATTTTATACTGTACAAAATATACCTACATACTTCTCAAAACATTATTGTATGTTATAGGCAAGATACACTTATAGAGCTATGCCGACGCGCATCTTATGCATACGTCAATGCGAAGCATTCATTGAAAATCAGCGATTTTAAACTCTCTTGAAATAAATTTAAAATTTAATTTGCATACGTGTGATACTTATACAGGTTATAGGGAAATTTCAGTACATATAATTGTGGTGGTTACACATTTTATTTTACAAAGGCTGTGTCTGAATTTCCTAGTATGTATGCGAAATATAAGTATATTTGGAATTCAAATTAATAAAATATCCGAAATTTAAAAATCCTGTGGTTTTTTAGTAAAGTGTCGCAAAATTATTTTTGCGATTTTGGGTGACTTAGAACTTGTATATTTGTGATTAGAGCGTCAAAAATCTGGCAACACTGTTTCCATAAAGGCCGCTTTAAAATGCCGCTTTACGGTTCCCAATTTTTCTTGTATCCAATAAAAATTCCACGGTTTTAACACCGCTTTACAGTTAGCAATTCTATGCGCAATACGATGGGCAATAAAATCACCATAAAGAATACCAGAATTGCGTCTGGCGTGCAAAAAAACATAGAACAGGCGCAATTACGTGCAATACGAGAAGAATTGCACTCAGCTGATCTAAATTGATGGAATGCGCGTGCGTGCATTTTTTATTGCGCAAGACAAGGAGGGGTTCAAGTCCAGTGCTTTTCAACATAATCCTCGATGACGTCTTAAAGGAAATCAAATCAGCAACAAAAAAGTTGCAGGTGGGGTATAGGAATTTGCAACGGGTAGAACTAGCAGAGTGTCTTCGCGGATGATGTAATAGTGTATACAAAAATGGAGAAGATCTGCAAATAAACATGAATATCTGGAATTCGGCTTTAAAAAAAGAGAAATTTAAAAATAAGCATAGATAAAACTAAAGTGATGGTCATAGATAAAAACGAACCAAAAATGAAAATTGAAATTGACGGAAGACAGATAGAACAAATAGAGACATTCCGATACCTAGGTGTAAATATGTATACACAAAGACGGAAAAGAAGACGCGGAAAGAAACAACAGATTGGAAAACACGACAAATCTATACCATGCTTTAAACAATAAGTTATAATTAATACGCATGGAAGAAGGAAGACAGGCAAAAAAGGTATGGCTAGCGAAGACAACCCAAAAGAGACCGAGAGAGAGACCAGGGAAAACGCGGGATAACGTGGTAGCGGACAATTTAAAAAAATTGCTCCTGCTGGCGTAAAGTAGCACTATCCGATAATCTATTATACTACTACATACTTCTCTTTTAATATTAGTGATATAGTATACATATTTTATTTAACTTTTGTATCACGTCACTATATCTACAACATCTATTTTGTGGCATTGTTTTCTGAATAATGTATCTATGTTCTATACATGGTTGCAGATACGTTGTCTTATTTGAATTATAAAAACTACAAGAAAGACAGTCTGGTATCTTATTAAGGAAGTTACAAGTATAAAAAGAAATGTTTTACGTAAAAAATCTATTATCTGTCATTATCACAGCGGTACTTGATCACAAAAAGACATTTCTCAATTACTCATTTATATGTGCATTAACTTTTGGTTCAATTGAATAAAAGTGTCACTGTTACATCCAGTCATCGTGATTAATTCATTACTATTAAAAATTATAATCATTGCTTGCCATTGCAAGTAATTACCACCAATATATGGACAAGAATACAAAATCAAGCGACTCGCTCAAAGTATACCGATGACAATGGATACCACAGATTGGTTTGCTTGTACATACAGTAATAATGTAATGTTCGAATTTGCTCATTAGCCGAATCAATTAATAGTTACAATTGCTTTATAAAGATTCCGCTGTAAAATATATACCTACATAATAGCATCCCAGTATCGAGAAGCCTTCACCCAAATCACTACCGCATACGAGAAAATTTAATAAAGATGTCGACTTTAGAAGCGTGCACCTGTAATAGTAGACGTTTGTACTTACATACATACATACATATAAGGAGCCTATTTGTTCAACGGAATAATATTTCTTCTATAGAACGGTCCTTAACAGAATTAAAATATCGAAAAATTTGTCCAGAATGCTAATGTCAGGATGCTAAATTTTATTTTTTTCCAATTGGTTTTGTGAATTACATAATATTAACAACAGTCCCTGTATTCAAACTTACACTACAATGTCATACAACGTTATTATGATCATTTTTCTCGAGTTTTTTTTTTGAATAGTAAATTGACTTGCATTGTTGTTAGGTTAACCTGTGTATATAAATTTAAGTTTAGTACCTGGTATACAACAAGAGTTGTATTAGTATTTTTTTGTATTTTGGCAGCATCTTTGCTAAAATTACAGCATATGGCAACACTGTGGTTATCTGATCTTTCTGATTGCTTACTAACATTGATAAAAAATCAATCGGGAAGTTAGTACGGACTTCACTCAGTGAAGAGATGAAGGTTTAACCAGACCTTTGCTTGTGTCTGGAAGCGACTGAAGATGATATACAACGGCTCTAAAATTGATTGTTTTGTTATTGTTTTATTGTTAGTTTTATACATATTCATATTAATATGACGACGGACTTTTTATAAAATTTTACAAATTTATGAATTTAATTTAACATGCTACTTTGTGCCCTAACTAAGCTGCGAGTAAGCAATTAAAACGGAATCTAATAAATGGACGATCTTAATACAATTTTGAACTTTTGAATAATTTTAGTCTTTTTTTCTTTTTTTCAAAACCACTTTGCTTTCGAAATAGTAATTATTTTGGGTACCTTCGGAAGGACTTCATTAAAACCAAAACGATACATTGAGATTTATGAAATTATAAAATTGATAAAACCATTTTCACTACCAATATGGACTGAGCCCCATAATAATTAGTTACAGATTTTATGTCCTCTTCTGATGTTTTATATTGTTTTGTTTGATCCATTTTCTATGATTTCTACTTGTGCCAAATACTCCAGGCCAGACATTATGAGACATTTTAGGGTATTGATAACCAAGCAACTTTGCGACGTTTTTAAGGTAATTTTGCATGATTTTGTAAGATTTTCAACCATTTTTTCCTCGTTTAAATCTAAGTGGCTTGTAGATACTGTTGGTGCACTTAAAAATTAGTTTATTTTTTAATTTTAGTTTTTTTTTTCAGTTATTTACTTTCTGCAAAACAGCTAATTTTAAGATTTTTTGATTTTTGGAGATGCGAAATACCACTAGATTAAATTAGGATTAGGGTGGCCCTACCGACCTCTTTTCCCGCGACCTTTCCAGAGCTATTTCTCCTTGCAGAATCTGCAGATAGCACTCTCTGCCTATTTTATGCATATGCCTGTTAAGTCTACAATGATCGGTCAGAAAACGTACTATTATTTTGACAGTCTGACTGTCTTTACTCAACTGGTCTCTACTTAATTCAGATCTCTATTCCTTTCGGAACTCTTTTGCCTGCCTTTGTCCTGGTGATCTTTGCCACCATTTTTTGTACTTGTTATGTATCCACTCATTTATGGAGTTTCTGATTTGTGATTTGGTGGTGCCGAAGGAAGGATCAGCTCCAACGAATTGTTTTGACGAATCTTGCCTGGCCAGATCGTCTACTGCCTCGTTCCCGTTCACGCACTTGTGTCTGGGCATCCAGACCAATGTTAGTTTCCATGCTAAATACAATGGTTTAGAGACAACATTTTATATACTGTTGTCTCGGAATTTTTTAAAATGGAGGACCAGTTAACCACCGAGGTATTGCATATGATCATCTTACATAGAATAATTACTGCAGAAGATGTTTATTATACTGCACCTTCAGAAATGAGATAAGTTAACTGATCAAAGGTATAAATTTATAAATAATATCTATTTTACAAGAAAAAATGGGCCGAATGAATTTGTTTTTGTCGTCATTTAAAACAAGGTTTGGTTCACTAAATATATAGCTGATTCATTAAAGAATTATCTTTTCTCTGAAAAAAGACATTTTCAATTCCAGATTTGAATATATTGTGAGTTACTAAGAATATACATATAAACGACGAAAAGTAATAAATAAGTGTTTACAAACGTTTCCATAGGTGTGTATATTGTAATTGTGGTAAGTTACCCTTTGAAAGGATTTTTTAAGATTATGGAGGAATCTTTAGTACTAAAGAATTGGTAGTATACTCCATGCATATGAGCTTGCGAGGTAATACATTGCGATCGATCAAATAGTACTGAATTAAAAAATGCAGCACAATATCCAAATATCAGAAGACAAGCGTAAAATCGTATATGTACCATGGGCGACACAAAAAATGGGGACAAGTCTTAATAGCGAATTTAGCATTATTTAGCTATTGTTAGTGGTACTTTCAGTATATTCATGTATTGCTTCTATAGTAACAAGTGAAATAACATCATATTCTAACAAATTGTCATTTAATTTGTCAGTTTTACATTTTAGAAAAAGTATTACGTTTTTAACATGATTCATACAATAAATTAATAAAAAATCAAATAAGTAAAACTAATATTTTGTAAAACTACCGTTTTGATTAATGATGCTCTGAAGACGTTGTGGCATTGAATAAATTAAATTCTGTGTGTATTCTGGTGTAATTTCTTCCCAACAGTTTTCGATCGCTTGCCACAACTCTTCTGAATTTTGAGGTCTAAAATTGGCATTATACATTTTTTTAACCATATTACTCCAGACATAAACTCACTCAATAGGATTCATGTCGGCACTGTTTGCCGGCCAAGGTAATACACGCACTCTGTTCTCTTCAAGTCATTCCGTAACAACATGGGAAGTATGAATAGGGCTGTTGTCTTGTTGGAAAATAAAATCTGCATCAAATATTTGTGTTACAGAAGGTAGCATTACATTATCTAATATAGTTCTGTAAATATTGCCTGTAAATCGTTCGTCTATTCTCCAACAAATCCCTGGTCCTTGAACGCTGATCCAAGCCCAAACATTTACAGAGAAACGTCCACTTCTTTTTATTTGTTGAACGTATTCCTGTGAATACCTGATACTGTTGCGTGGTCTATATAATCTTACGCGACTGTTATGACAGGATTGAAAAATCTTTTCATCTGAAAAGATGACATTTTCCCAAAAATTATTATCCATATTTACATATTCTTCTGGAAACTCCAGACGTCGTTGTTGATGCACTTGAGTTAAAAACCCTTTTCTAGCAGCAGAATAGTTTCTTAAATTAGAGTTTTTAATTCGCCGAAGAGCTGTTCTATGCGATGCAGGAAACGCAGTTTCTTCTTTTGCTGCTACAGCGGTAGCAAAGGGATTATCCCGGAGGTAGTTAATAAGTGCTGCATCGTTATCCGCAGTAGTTATCTTTGTTCTTCCTGATCCAACATTTCTTGTTAATCTTGCTTAATTAACCCATCTCTATTTAATTCGCAATATAGTATTTTTACCCACATTGAGCTCTTGGGCAACTCGTCGTATTCACCACCCGTTTTCCAACATAGTCACCACTCTAGCTTTATTAACTGTGCTTAAATGTTGAGGCATTTTCAAATCGAATTACGAAATTAAATAGGTGTCAAAATAACAATCAATGACAATTAATTATTAAATTACTTTCCTATGTCAAAAAAAGGACTTTTTACAATAGAGTAATTTAAGTGTACCCATTTTTTATGTTGCCGATGGTACATAGACCCTCCATTTTATAATAATAGAACTGGTTATATACACATCTCAAAACTTTGGAACAAACAAAGTACTGTACATAACGATTTGAAGTTACTCTCAATTGGTATGCACTGGTGAAGCAGGCTACAACATCTTTTATTATTTAGTAACCTTCAGAAATACGGAGGATATACATACAACACTTAAGATTTTTATCTTGAAAAACGTTCACATAAATATATTGAAACAATATCAAATTCTTAGTACTTGTGTATTCAATTTCTTAATACAAACCCAGCAATCATTTATAAGGATATAGCAACTTATGCAGTGATGTTTGCATAAGTTGTTGATTGCTTATGATTAGCATAACGTTATTTTTATGGTTACGTTTCGTAAAAATCACTCTAACGCATGTTTAAACAATGCACTTCACTTCTACGCGGTACAACAACGTAGATTTATGAAAAATAAGCTCGTCCCACTGGTACTCGCACTAGAACTCCATTATTTCGAACTGCATAATCACTGGTGAGCTGTTGACCAATGATTTTATCACTTCCGTAATTTACGAGATCGGTGCGACCATTTATAAACGACGACCTAATGGACTTTTACGAACAAACAGCAATCGTTTGTAAAGTTACCAATGTAAATTATATATGACCAAAGATGTTATAGCTGCCAAGTGCCAATTACGGCTAGCCATTCATTCCTTCTTTTATGGCTTAAAGTTTCTGATTTGTCCTTTGCAGTAAACCAGAAAATCCTGAGACAGAATGTGTCAACGAAACATACTGCTTCGTAGTATGTATGTTATTACAGGTTGATATGAAGGAAATATATACATATATAGTATATAAAAATTTATTAATGAATTACATTTTGTGTAGTTTCAACTAATGGGTTATACGTAAATTAATAATGCTGCAGAATATATAACACAGAAGAACAAATTTTAATTTTTCGATTTTTCTTTATGAATTATATACAAACTTATTTTGCTTTATATTCCTAATAATTATTATAAAAACAAATTTCTTCCATCACGTCTGGTATTATAAACAAATGAAATTCATATTGATCAAACAATAATACGAATAATAACACGAATAAGGATGTGCTATTCTGGGACGTATTTAGAAAGGCTTTCTTTTCACTGTTCATCTATATTGGGATGAAGAACATTCCGAAATTAAAGTCCAACAGTAGTCAGCAAGCATCACGCTATTCCACTTGCTCTGATGGCGTTTTTCAATAGTGGAAATATCCTGATGAACTCTTTGCCCATGCTCGTCACTAACATCGCCAAGTTCAGGCGCGAATGCAAGAAATGTATTTTAAGACTAATATTACAGCCTAATGCATGGTAACTTCTAAGAAGTTCACTAACAAAATCCTAGTAATCTTCAGATTTTTTATTTCCTAAGAAATTCTTTGTCACACTTTTAAATGCGTCCCAAGCAGTCCGTTCTATATCGCTCAAGAGGACGTCAAATTGTCGATCCTGTTGTAGCAGTTTAATCTGGGTTCCTAAAAAATCTTTAAGTTTTGCCTCAGATATATTAGGAAATTTTTGTTTAAGGTATCGAAATCCTGGTTCCTCTTTGTCCAATGCTTTGATGAAATTCCTATCAGACCTAATTTTATGTAAAAGTAGCGGTAAAAGTATTTTATGAGGCTCCACCAGCGAATTATAGACTACGTTCTTTTCTCCAGGAGTATATTGTATTCTGGTTGGCCATTGCTTAACAGTATAGTGCAAATTTCTCGCTCGACTATCCCATTCACAGAGGAAACAGTAATACTTTGTGAATCCAAGTTGTAGACCAAGTAGAATTGCAACTACTTTGAGATCAGCACTGATGTACCATTTATAGGTTTTGCAATTGATTTTATCAAGGAGACGTGTCATATTATCATATGTTTCCTTCATGTGCACGGCATGACCAACAGGAATCGAGGGGTAGATGTTTCCTATATGTAGAGGGACAGCTTTCACACTCAATTTAGAAGCATCTATAAAAATACGCCATTCTCCCGGTTGGCGTTTGTAACCTAATTCTCGCATTAAATCGTCAACATTATTGCAAAATGAACAGCTCCTCAAAGTAACAGCACATCGTGCACAGACATTGTGAGGGGTCTACAACTTGTCTTGATTTGTAATTTTTAATTTAAAAATTTAAAATAAAGGTTATACGATTTTTCTATTAAAGGTCTAATACTTCGTCTATGCTGTTGAACGGTGAATTCTCCACCTACATAACAAAAACTGTTAGGATTGTTTACACACATACGGGACATTGCGAATTCAAAAAACGTTTAACGAATGTTACTACCTGTAGATTGAGTCAATTTGAGTCGAGTAACGTGTCTGTAGGGCCTTATATAAACTCACATATGCACAGATCTATTAATTTCTTGGTTTGATTGAAACATCATCTATGTCTTTACTATTCTTGAAAGTATTTACTAATAATTTTTTTATAATATAATATATAATTTATTAATAAGTTTTTCTTTCTATTGATATGGCATCTGTATATTGTATATGCTACAGAAAAAGTATATTCTCCAGTAAGAATTGACTCTGCCCAGATAAAGTTACCTGTAACTCGTCTTTTCAGTGAAAGTTGATCAAAAGCGAAAAATTAATCAACAATTACTGGTCAGAGTTGACTATACTTAGAAAATGTCTACTGTTACTGCATTGATTTAGTAAAAGTTACTCGTTGCAAGGAAATGGTTTACTACGCAATAAAAACAAATAAAAAGCAAATCCTTTATAATACATAGAGAGATATAACTCATTATTATTTATTACAGCAAAGTAAAGATTTGTGGCACTTTGAAGTGCAAAGCACATCTTTCTTTTTGCACAAGCACTTCTTGGATTTGCATTTGGTGTTGCAAGAGCATTTGAAAATGCCTTGTCCGCTTCCAAGTGATTGTGAAGTTGCAACAGTCCCCACAGCTATTGTTTTATCCACAGGAACTTCATTTACTTGGATAATGTTCGTGGAACATTTACTGAATTGAGACCTGAAAAAATATTATCATTGAACTCTGAATTCAAGGAGAAGGGACAAGGAGAAAAAGACTCCTTCCTTTTTCTATCTATTTGAGGTTTTTTTCATGCGCTTAGCTTGCTCTTCTAGACAGTGGAAAGCTTCATATCTCTGCTTCTTGATGGTCTCAGTAGACTTGAACTCAAGCGGTCTAGCTGTACTTTTTCAAGAAACAGTTCTTTCTTGGAGTATGACATAATTATTGCACACTCATTAAAATGTAAAGAAACACTGAATTGTCACTATTGCACTACAACAAATACACGAAGATATGCACATGCAGTTACATGTAGAGAGCAAAACACTGGGACTGCTTTCTTTAACGTTTTGATAAGCCGGTTGTTATTTTCGTATAGGTTATTTTTGTATTTTGTTCTGTTATTGTTTTCCTATCACTTAGTTATAAAGTACCTACTATACATATATAAGTATATTTTGTATGTTTTTGTATAAGATATAGTCTAAATATTTGTTTGGTTGTAGGTTCGTTCAATAATAGAATGATGTCATCCAACCATGAATTTTATTTATTATATTGAATCTATTCTAACTTACACACTATGTTCACACTACTGACATTTGCTAATGTATGATTATGATAGCTGTGCTGCTGTGGCACCATTTTCGTTGCTTCCTGTTTGACTGTTGAGTTTGTACTAATGGTTTGAAAACAAGTTATTTTGAGGAAGAAGTTGGAACTGGGAAAACCCGATGTGTCGAACAAAATGACAGTAGGTAATCCGCTGTGCCCTTTCTAGAAATTTGTCCCTAGATGAGGGTTATGAGTTGGTGTACGTGCTAAATTTACATTGGCATGACTAAATTACATAGCATGAAATAAAACTATATTGCTTTCTGTTGCTATAGGTTTGGAGAAGTATTTCGGTTTGAGGAATTGAATAGCAAGTAATAAACCCCGACTTCCCGGTCATAGAACGTACCTACTGACTAAACTGACTATGATAAATTGGTTTCCTAAATTATGCGGATATAAAAATATTTTTCTAATTTATGTAAGACGACGTAACAATATTATGTTAGGAATACTTCTTCAACTTTTACTAAACCACAGCAGGCATAGTTAATTCTTCCTAGGAAAAGTTGATCTGTTTATTTTCAATCAACTTTCACTGATCCTGGTAACAAGAGTTGACT
>SMLS01066465.1:0-27322 GCA_004785975.1 Popillia japonica
AAACTGTTTTCCGGGAAAATTTATCTATACTTACTACCATTTTAATGAGTGAAGTTATATACATACAAAATTCATACATTCAATCAGTTTTGTTGACGTTTGGTGACATTTGTGTTCGTGTTGTAGTTTTCTTCTTTTATTTATCTTACTTTTTTAAACCGCGTATATTTAAATCTATCACCAACAATAGCATTTTTAAATATTATAATAGACTAAGGGAATTTAGCATTTGGACAGCGGAATGATGAAGGAGCATCGATATACTCCGTAGATCTATGTATTCAAGAATTCCCTTTCCAGATGAAGAGTGCAATGATTCGGTTTTAACTCAGATAGCGCCAAAACATATTCTTTTTCTAAATATCTCTTTTTATACCAAAAAGGCCATGTCTTTTATACAAAAAGATGCAAAACAACAAAAAATTACAGATGTCTTTTATTTTTTGTTAAATCTGCCGTCCTTTTTAAACGACGGTGGTAATATGAACGATAACATAAATTCAAAAGTGTTTTAAACAAAAAAAAACAATACAAACAAATTGACTAATATTATTCTTTTCTGGTTTGATACTCAGAGAAACATACTTTTGGGTGCAATGTCACCTCACATTTATTACAACGAAAATTGGCCTTATAACCACAAAAAGCACAGCGCAACTGCTTCTCGATATGAGTAATTAATGGTCTTTTCCATCAAATCCAGAGTAATTGTGGTGGCTTTTAGGTAATCTTGATACCACCTTTTTGCTTCTTCTAAAAGACTCAAGAATTCCTATAGCAACCGAAGGTCTAAAGTTCAGATGGTCGAATTTACCGCCATTCAGCCTATATACAGCGTTAGTAAAAAGTCCCGGGATGGTCGAATAACTTTGTTATTTGAAAATGATGATTTCTGAAATTTGGTATGGGGGTATAGTTAATATAAATGCATTTTATGCAATACAGTTTATATTTTTTTCACTTCCGGTTTAATCGGCAATACGTCCAACTTTTTTTTTAAACGGAAGGCCCAGATTTTTTTAACACTTTTGAATGCAAAATAAAAAACTACGTTCAGGAAGTATTAAGATGTTTATTTTTATTCACAAGAAAACAGTTAAAAAATTAAAAAAAGTGTCCTAATACAGAAAAAACAAGGTACCTTTGAAAAAAGTTGTTGTTTAGTGTTTGCATTCTTTTTACCGTCACATTTGACAATTTTAAAAGCGTTTTAACTTTTGCATCGCTATAAATTTATTTATTTTAGACATTGACACATTTGAAAATGGCAGTAAAACTTACTGAATCAGAATGAATTGAGATATTAATGATGCGTGGGTACGGTGATCGTCAACGTTCTTTTGAAGAGGTTCGTATTTTGTTTAATACTGTTTATCCGGATCGTCACATTAGTAAAAGTACGGTATGCCGAATAATTCAAAAGTTTGAAGTCTTTCGTCAGGTGAAGGATTTACCTAGAAGGGGACGTCCATTAACAGCAACAGATGAAAAAACTAGTTTCAATGTGTTACTTACAGTGGAAGAAAATCATCAAGTGTCCACAACAGAATTAGGTCAAATTCATGAGATCTCTCAAAAATCTGCTCATAAGATTCTTAAATCAACAAGAATGAAAGTCTATAAAATGTATCCCGGCCATGAGTTAACTGAAGATGATCCAGATCGTAGACTACATTTTTGCGAAACAATCACGGAATTGATCAAGCAGCAGCCTAATGTTTTAGATCACATCATTTTTTCAGATGAGGCAACGTTTTGTCTCAACGGCACTGTGAACAGACATAATTGTCGCTACTGGTCAATTGAAAATCCGCATTGGATTGAAGAAGTCCATACACAGCGTCCTCAAAAGGTGAATGTCTGGGCTGGTCTTGTTGGAAACAACATCATAGGACCATTTTTTATAAGAGGAAATTTAACTGGCAACGTCTACTTAAATTTATTGCGAAATGAGGTTGTTCCAGCGGCCCTCTTTCCAAATGCAAACATAGGTGATTTATTTTTTTATTTTAGCAATCGAATGGCCAGCACGTTCGCCAGATCTCTCGCCATTAGAATTTTTCTTTTGGGGTCACTTGAAATGTCAAGTGTACAAAAATCGTCCCCATAATCTTGAACAATTGGAAGAGAGAATAGTTCAAGAAGCCAATCGCATCACTCCAGAACAAATACAAAATTCAATAAGAAATTTTACTGACCGTTTACATTTTTGTCAAATTGTAAATGGAGAGCATTTTGAACAATTATTGTATTCGCAACCTGAATAGACAGGTATCTTGATTTTTCTGTATTAGGACACTGTTTTAATTTTTTAACTGTTTTCTTGTGAATAAAAATAAACATCTTAACACTTCCTGAACGTAGTTTTTTATTTTGCATTCAAAAATGTTAAAAAAATCTGGGCGTTCCGTTTAAAAAAAAAAGTTGGACGTATTGCCGATTAAACCAGAAGTGAAAAAAAATATAAGCTGTATTGCATAAAATGCATTTATATTAACTATACCCCCATACCAAATTTCAGAAATTATAATTTTCAAATAACAAAGTTATTCGACCGTTCCGGGACTATTTACTAACGCTGTATATGCCAAGCGTTTTGTTCTGCCATATCAAGGCAGTGAGCAATTAGGGGAAAGTACCACTTTTTACCACGAATGCGCGTCCTATACAAGCTTACATTTTGGTCAGCTCGGTCTACTCCACCCATATTGCAGTTGTATTTTTTTACAAGAGCTGGCTGATCCAAATATATATTTTTTTCTTTTTGAGGAAATCTTGTAGTTTGGGCCAATGGAAAAACTTGAGAATGATTAGAGTCTAAGGTAACAACGCTGTTGTCATGCCATTTACACGCCACTATTCCATTGCTTTTATCTGTCAAATAGTCAAAATACCCTCTTTGTTGCTTTTTCAACATACTTGAGTGTGGCAGTTTGCAACCTTCTTCCACGCAATTTTCTCTGATGGTGCCAGTACCTTTCATACCCATACATTTTAACTGGTGTAATAGCTTGATGGACGTGACGAAATTATCAAAATATAGATCGTATGGAATGTTTGGCGTCTTTTTCTGAAGAACCTCTGCAAATTGTAGAACAACGCTAGCGCCTAGACCTAAGTTTTTGTGTGGCTGGGAAATTGTAGTGGAAGAACCCTGGTATGCATCAAACCACTCAATATATCCTAGACGAGTTGTACCGCACCAGAATTTGTATTCCCACCTGATAGGTTTGCCCTTGATGAATTGCTTTGTTCCGTGCTTTCCGAAATACGTGACCATTGATTCATCCACGCTATGATGTTCTTCATCGGCGCAAGTTCTATAAACCGTTTGTTTAACATTTTAAATAACGGTCTAACTTTAGAAAATTTGTCGGCTGGATTCAGCTTATTGTTATCACTACAATGAAGATTTTGCATTACAAACCGGAATCGATTTCTTGACATTGCGCCAGATACAACATCGTTTTTTGTGTCTTTGGAATTTTCCTAATACATTTCTCTTCTAGGAAGACAGACATAACCACTAAGAAGCAATATGCCCAAAAAAGAACATATTTCATCGGAAGATATATCACCTGGACGATTATGTGAAGTAGCATATTGGTTGGAATATTCGACAAAACTGTGAATAATTTCATCATTAAAAAATAAAAAAAAAGTTTCAGTAGGGGACAATAAACATTTCTCTGTATCGCTGTTGTTCCATTCTGGTAAATGTTGAACTAAATCTTTTCTCATCCAATTCGATTTACTAGGGATCTGTACTATTTTAGATCTTTTTATAAGCAGCGACAATGGTAAATCATCTTCATTGTCGAAATTATCCGAAGACAAATACTCCGCCTGCGATGATTCCAGCTCGTCTCCGTTATTGAATACTTCAACCTCGGATCTCAATTGACTTCCCGGCAAATTATTTAGGTCCACCATGTCTTCATCACCGGAGTCCTCTTCCGTGTTTTCCTCATTGGCATTTTCCGGAGGAAATATGACTATATTATGAGGTACATTTATTTCATCGTCGATATGTTCTAACTCCTCTATAATTTCGTGAAGTTTCAGTTTTATAAAGGACGGAAATGAAAACGCACGTGTCGCAGCTAATTCCGTCCGCCTATCTGCATTATTTCAACGTACATCCAAGATTTTGTTATCTTTCACTAAGTTCTCACATTTACAGTAACATAAAAGCAATATTTCATCGATTTTACCTACCTGTAATTATCCATTGCACAAACTCACTGAAAGCACCAGATTTGAATTACTTTTTTGTCGTTTTTAACTGCTTCAAACAAACATCTAAATACAAATTATAATACAGAAAACAGTAATGTTTTAGACAGAACCGGTGGCATCTTGCAGAAATGTCATGAGCTAAGATAGTGTAGGAAACTATGCCCTGTCCTTTAAAAAGGACGCTGGCAACAACTGGGTGTTAAGCAGACACATTTATCAATTCATGCACTGCTTTCGAGAAACAGGCGGTGTTTGTAAAGGCAAGTCATCTGGTCGTAAGATAGTTCTTATAGAAAACAAAATTGAGGAAGTACGATCTCATCTAGATCAGAGTCCCACAAAACTATTGCGTCAGTGAGCTCAACAAACAGGTAAAAAGTCAAAGTTAACATTAATTGAAATAGTTTATTATATGTTATAATGTTACAGGCTTATCATACACTTCAGCGCAATGAGCTGTCAAAGAAAAATTACATTTGCATCCCTATAAAGTTTCTTTCTCACAAAATGATCGCATGGTCTGCAGATAATCTATGTACATGAATTTTGAGAAACACAATTGCACCTCGTAAGAATTGGAGTTTGGTTTGCTATGTCCAGGCAACGAATGATACGGCCAATTTTCTTTGAGGAAACTGTAACTGCACAACGTTAGCGATAAGTGTTAGAATTATTAGAGAGAGAGAATTACAAGAAAATGAGCTCGAAAGAGACTATTTTCAGCACTATAATGCTCCAGCTTATACTGCTCGACAAACACTCCAATATGTCCAAGACCTTTTTGCTGACAGGATCGTTGGAGTGCAAAAAGAGCCACCTAGATTGCCTGATCTAACACTATTAGACTACTTTATGTTTGGCTGTCTAAAAAATAGGATCTCTGAAAACCACATGCATACCGTAGAAGAACAGAGATGCAATTATCAATGCAGTATAGAGTATAACTGCACAACAATTAATCAATGTCTTCGGAAGCATGAAACGAAGAGTTGATGCTTGTATTAATGCTCGTGGTGGACATTTTGAACACTTCCTTTAAATAATTTTTAAGCTTTCTTACTTAATAGTTATACAAATTCTAAGTGCTACTTTAATGTAATAGAATTTTTTATTGATAGGCATGTAATAAACTATACTTAAACTTAGTGAATCACCAGTTAATACAAATTGTAAAATCATAATTTAATAAAAATACAAGTTAAAGACATTGCATTTCAATTTTATAAGCAAAAACACCAATCCATAATCGTCTATGTCTTTAAACAAAACTATTTTATTCAGATGTTATAGCTTAAATTTTTTATGTGAAGTTTCGAAAACTTTTTCAGCAGCTCGTTTTTGAAATCACATTTGGGAGTAGATTGTAGATCTATCAAATGTACCCACCTTCTTCGATTAAAGCTTTTCGAAGGTATCGGTTCAGTAGTGCATAATTTCACAAACATTTCAAATGCAAGCCAAGGTAATATATTTTAGTTTCAGCTTCTACTTCCTCCAGTATAGTTAGTTTTTAAACACACTAAAACATTACTTGCTTTTTTTAGTAATTGACCGTAGAAAAATAAACAACCGGTTAATGCGAACTGGCGTGATTGTTTCATTGCTTATACCACATACAATATAACTAAACTACAAGCAGGCACTTTATAATACGCAGAATACGAGATATTATAGTCATATTGTAAAAGTAAATATATAAAATGCGAAGTGAAATGATGTAGGTTATGTTTTCTTCATTATGACAGGTTCGTTTACTTATTTGTGTTCCGCCATTGACTTGGTTCACACCATCATTACAAGCAGGCGACCCATACCTACATCCTGCCATTATCTATGGGTGCGAAATTGACAATCTTTGTGAATCTATCTGTATGAAAGGCAAACTAAACCAATGGGGAATTAAGTTTTGTCATTCCTGTGGTACAAGTGCTACTGTTTGTGACTGGATAGTTTACCATGGTGTGTCTCTTTCATTCGCTCGATTGGAATTCTTTTTTTTGTGGAATTCTCACACCTGCCACTGACACTTCTGTCCACATTTCAGCTAAATAATTGCATCTGCGACTCTGTAATGAGTACATCAACCTTAGTACCTACTTGTTTTCCATTTTTTTTTAATTTACAAATTTGAAAACAATACGAACTATGAAAAACGGATTTAATAGCCAGCGGACCTTGAAAATAGTAGGTATTTTTTCGGGTCTTGTCGCGTAGGTAACTATTCACTGTCTTGACGATGATGACGCTGATTGTGCTATCAGCTTCTTCAGAAGTTTTCTAAAGACTGATCTTGTCGTCTTTTGCTTCTAGTTATATATCCCATTCCCGTTCCGCCTCGCCGATCCGTAACCGTCCCGCTTCGTTGATCCGTAACCGTTTCACTCAGTTGATTCATGACCGTACCTGTCCGATGAACTCTACCGTTTCTTGTATGACGATCTCGTAGTGCCAACTTCCAGGTATTGCTGTTGTTTGTATCCGTTTTCACAATTAAAGTTGTTGTGATTGTTTTTCATTATTTCTACAGACTCACTTATTATCCTCGGATGGTAGTGGCTAGTTCTGGCTAATACCTTCACGTCGCTGTAGCTTATACTGTGGTCTCCTTGTTGCTGCAGGTGTTCCGCTACTGCAGATTTTTGGCTATGTCCAAGACGTGCGTCTCTCTCGTGTTCCTTCACTCTGCATTGTATACTGCGTCCCGTTTGGCCGATGTAGATCTTCCCGCATTGACAATTCAATTCGTATATGCCTTTGGTTAGTAGTTTCGGCAACGCGTCTATGTCGGGAGGAAGTAGTTGTTCTATTTTTGTCACTGTGTTGAATCGAGTGGTGATGTTTCTTTTATCTAAGGTCTTCTTAAGTCTGTCAGTGACTCCGGCTATGTACGGTAGATATGCGTATCCTGCTGGCTCTTGTCGGTCCTGGTTGTTTATCTGTTTTCGGGATTTCCTTATGTCTTTTTCACTGTAGCCGTTCTTCCGCAAAACGGTTTTGACGTGTTGGGTTTCACTCTGTCTATGATGTTCGTCGCTGATTTTCTCTGCTCTTCTCAATAATGTGTTGATAAGGGACCTCTTCTGTTGTGGATGGTGGTGAGATGTTGGATGCAGATACCGATCTGTGTGTGTCTTCTTACGATATACACTGTGGCCTAATCTACTGCTGTCGGTATGTTGCACTAGGACGTCTAGGAAGGGTAAGGTACCGTGTTCTTCGATTTCCATCGTGAAGTTGATGTGTAAGTGTTTCCTGTTGATATGTTCCATGATTTCATCCAGTGCTTTCCGTCCATGCGGCCATATGACAAAGGTGACAAAGGCCATATCTGTACCAGCATTTAGGTTTCATTTTACTAGATTCAATTGCCTCTTGTTCGAATGCTTCCATGAAGATGTTGGCGATGACAGGTGATAGAGGAGATCCCATTGCAGCACCACTCGCTTGTTCGTAGAATTCTTCGTTCCACAGGAAGTAGGTTAAGGTAAGGCAGAGTCTCGCCAATTCAATTAAATCGGGTTGCAACCCTTTTGGTATTAGTTGTTGCCTGATGATCTGTAGTGTTTCTTCCACTGGTACGTTGGTAAATAGTGATTCCACGTCAAAGGATACTAATATATCTTCCTTGGTTATTTCATGTTGTTGTAGTAGCTCGATGAAATGTTCAGAGTTCTTCACGAAGCTTTCGGTGTTCCCGGTATATTGCGAAATCTGTTTTGCGAGATATTTGGCTAATTCGTAGGTAGGTGAGCCACATGTGCTAACGATTGGTCTAAGTGGATTTCCAGATGTATGTATCTTCGGTAGTCCGTACAGTCTTGGTGGTCGACTTTCTGATGGTAACAGCCTTCTTTTCTCTTCTTTCGGGATTGATGATTTTTTAATAGCGTCCCTTGTTTGCTTTTCTACCTACTATGGATTACGGTCGTGAAAGCCTACACTCAACGACCTTGAAAATGTTAGAGAAGTGTTTTGACATCCGTATTCTTTGGAAATCAAATGTTTTCCAATGGTGCAGCAGAAGTGATTATACGTCGGCCGACAAAAATGAACGCCGTGGGAGGCAGTTGACGTCGAAATTTAACAGCCATAGATAAAAATTAAAAAATGGAAGCCGAAAACCGGAAATTAACCCTCAGAGAACTGGCGGGGGACTTAAATATCGATCCATCCAATCAGGTTGGTTTGGTTAGTGATTTGAAGCTGCAAAACCGGTGCCAGAAAATTTCAATTTTGCCTAAAAAAAAGTACTACGTTGAAACCGTTGCTGGAGCCAAAATGTGAATTTATGACCATGACACACAATCGAGCCACTAAACGGGCGAACGGGTCGTGACCAACAAGAAAAGAGGGCGTTAGGAGTTCATAGTTTTTATGGAAGACAACAAGTTTGCAGCCATGAATTCTTACCAGGAAAATAGGTAGTCAACCAAGATTATCATTTGGGTGTTGTGGCTCGTTTGCACAAAACAATTCGACCAAAAATCTGGAATTGCAAAGAATTTCCGCAATTGGATTCTTTTCTAAGAGATATTTTTATAAAAACAACACGAATACTATGCAGCAGCCTTTGAATCGATTTTATCTGGACCTTTTTTTCTTCAATTGACTTCACAAACCTTTTCACCGAACGAGTTAGAGCCCCAGAGAGGATGCCATGAAAAAAACGACTCTCAATAACATACTGAAATTGAGTGCCAGCCGCATTTCGAAGACTGGATCAAGCCCTGACATAAGTTGCATAAGTTTATTACAGTTGATCAAGAGTATTTTGAAAGACATGCAGATTATCATGAATAAACTTATATTTCGGAGTTTCTGAATAAAATCCTAAAAGTTTTGAATCAAGACTGTACCACCTGAAATAAATAATGATCGTAGGTACAAGTATTTCAAAACAATACACACATATAAACTGTTTAAAGTTGTCGTGAAAGATTCATATTAGTATCTTAAAGTATGAGCCGATAATAAAGTCATTAAAACTCGCACGATTTTTCAAGCACGACATCGGAGCTGAAATAGAGCGTTTTATTACTAGAAAGGAAATACAAACTAATAACGTAAAATTATATGATATTGTGACATAAGTATACCTATAACTGTCCTGGAAATGATTCAAATGAGTATTAAACAATCTTTGATCTAAATTTATTCTTGAATAACGATGTGTTTTAAAATTTATTATTTAGGCAATAAAGCCTGGTGGAGATTAATCGCATATAACAGTGAGCACAACAAATTTATCAAACGAATGGAGAGGCAACAGGCTACGTTATGAAAGATGAACGAGTTATATTTGCTTACGGTCGGGAAATATCGGTACAGTAAAAGACCTCGACGATGCGGACTATCCATTCGAAATTGCAAAGAATTTTGCGGTTAGTGTAAAACTATTTGCGAAAGTGCATTCATGAAAGCAATCACCAAGAATGCCACAGCAAAGAAAATTTGCGAACATTATATATTTATTCCTTTTTAAAGGTGTTAAGAAATTTGCGACATGTGTATTTGGATCTTGTAGAAGACGCGAGTTGCGCGATTCACGATTATGAACGATATCAAGGAAGAGGGAAGCTTGATTTTCATTAATAAGTAAAGGGCCGATAATATGCAGTTCGCATAAATTTGCATAATATTTGGTATATTATTAGCATATTTTGTAGTAATTCAGCATATTTTAAGTACCGTAAACTGGGGTGACTTTGATCAAAATAAAACCAATTTTTGTACCAATATTTCAAAAACCATTAACATAAGAAAGGTATAAATTATCCAAATATGGATGTTAGGACTTCTTTTATATAATTGTATAATTGAATGTAGTGTACTGCTTTATATATATGTAGATACATTTTGTATATAAAGAGCTGATCAAATTTAGCTGAATATCTGGGGTGCCTTTGATCATGTGCTAGAAATTTCATAGATCTGTATTAAACCTCAATAGATACAGCCCATATCACCCCGGTGGCAATCCGTCAACAAGTTTCTAACCAGGATAGGTCGGGGTGACTTTGTTCACTTATATTTCAGGCCAACTTTGATCACTGCCTACCCTTAGACTGTCAATAAATAATAATAATAATAAAGTGACTTATTGTCCATTCATCATAACAGAACATAATTGAATAATACAATAAATACAGATTATATGATAAACATAAATCAGGTCAGTATTCCTTAACATGAATAAACGCTGGAAAAACAAATTCAGGACGGTGGATGATACCTTCTTTCTTCTGTTTTGGCAAAACTGAAATCATATCTGGCTTCGAAACCAAAGAGATATCATTTTCAGCGAGTCTGAATTTTTGCTTGCCATTTTTAACGAAAGGTTTGAATCCTTGAACTTCCACTTTATTTTCGAATATTATTTTGGTTATACAGCACACATAAATGTATGGAGATCCAACTGACTTTTTTCCATTGAATCTTATTAGAGCACATCATCCTTCTTCAAGCAGCTCATCCTCTGTAAATAACTCTTTTCCTCATTTCTTTCAACAGAGCCAAATCGACTGTATTTCGTGCTGAGCATCATCTCTTTCTGGGTTGGACAATTCCTGCTGTGTATCACTCTCTTCTGATTCTGTCATTTCAATAAACGACTCTTCTGATGAGCTCACTTGCTCTGATCACTTCCCATTCAGTGATCAATGACACCCCGAGGGAAAAAATCTAACCTACAAGAACGTAATTCAACTAGGACATGTTTTCTCCTCAAAAACCTATTTCTGAAACATCAATCAAGAGAATAGCTATCATAGATACACAAGAAACTAATAAATAAAGACTTGGCACTTACATTTTTTTGAGTATCAAAAAAACACTGCTATTTTAGATAATAATCTGTTACATTTATTCACATTCTACACAGAACTACTACAGAATGGAGTAGGCAGTATGACAGGATATGAACCTGGCCAGTATTGTCACTGGATTTCCCGCCAAATAATGCAGGTAAACTTAGGTATAAACACCAGAGTTGCCACATATCTAGAAATGTCATGTTTGATCAAAGTCACCCCTGTTTACGATTATCTGAGTTTTATTTATTTATTAGATCAAATCTATTATAGAATAGGCATTACTAAAAATATGTCGAGGATGTAACAAACAAAAGATATGCAGCCGTCTTTAAATTAAAAATAGCATTCTGTGAAGTTTCTTCTTGATACTTTTCCGATAGACGCTTCCAAATATCCACTAATGCTGTTCTTATACATACATCTAGACCAGGCAGGAAAAAGCTAATTTGCTAAAACTTCTAAATAAATACATATATATATGTATTTTTATGGCCTTTTAACTTATCTTATTATCTACATAGTTTTTTCCACTTGTTAGGTCAATGATAATACTTGCAATTCGAACAAAAGCCAAATTTATTCCAAAACCTTTACAATATATATAATCTGGTTTTCGTAACAACTTCTTCAGTGGAATAAAATTGACATTTATTTTGTGTCAAATTATAAATAAATAACTAGTCATGTTGAATTTTACAAACGGTAGTAGTAAACGGTGTAGATGATTGCATATGTTGCATACCGTTAGGTAAAATTGAACATGTTATACACACATTTAATTCATATCATGACAGATTAATATTTATGTTTGAAAAAGAAAATCAAAATTCTATAAATTTTTAAATGTTAAAATAATACATAATAACACGAACATAAAAACAAATTGGTACATAAAAGACACTAGTACCAACAGACACCTAAATTACTATTCCAACACTTCGGTAAATTTAAAAAAAAGCGTTATTAATAGTTTAGTTCACCAAGCTATTAAATTAGCACATCCTGATTTTAGGAAAGAGAATTTAAGCAAAGTTAGATCAATTTTGGACAAAAATAGTTATCCAAAAGAATTTTACGAGAAATTAATAAAAAAACGAATACATAAAATATACAACACAGGCAATAAACAAAATAGTAAAATATATCACACACTTCCATACATTAACGACTTAAGTGACAAAATTAAATACGTATTTAAAAAATCAGATATAAACATTACACTTATACCATACAATAAAAGACAGTTATTTACAAATTTAAAAACTAAGATTAAAAAAGATAATCAAAGTAATGTCGTATATAAATTAGAATGCAAAGACCGTAATAAATGTTACGTAGGGCAAACTAGACAGTATCTAAAAAAACGACTGTATAATCATCAATACACTGTAACGCATAACATAACCGCGGAACCTGCTTTGTCTAAGCATTCTAAAGAATTACGACATAACTTTGATTTTGAAAATGATAAGATTTTTAAAAAAGAAAATAGTTATAATAAAAGATTAATATATGAAATGATATACATTAAAAAAGAAAATAACGCGGTCAATTTTAGAACAGATATATAAAATTTAAGTATTATTTATAATAATTTAATCACCTAATCACGCCTGAATTTTATAAAATTAAGCACTTGACTAGGTTTTTTTGCCATGTTTTTCCCTAGTCCTTGAACAGAATTGTTAGAGCTTGACAAAAAAATACATTGATATAAGGAGCATTAGTGTTATGATTATAAATTTACATTTCAAAATATGTATCTTAAATTCTCCACTATATTGTAAACATAATCCTATATATCACTGAATTTCTTTGTCTGTAGATAATTTTGTTGATAGGCATGGCTAGTTATTTATTTATAATTTGACACAAAATAAATGTCAATTTTATTCCACTGAAGAAGTTGTTACGAAAACCAGATTATATATATTGTAAAGGTTTTGGAATAAATTTGACTTTTGTTCGAATTGCAAGTGGTATCATTGACCTAACAAGTGGAAAAAACTATCTAGATAATAAGATAAATAAATACAAAAATACATTTTACCAGAACAGGAGCACATTTGTTTCTTTGTTGTTATTTGGAGAAGAAGCATATTCGAATGCAATCTTATTTTATACGTCATTTTACGTTATTTTTTCGAAGTGGAAACTTGTAGGTTGTGATAAGTATATAATAGAAAAAGCGACTTTGAATTTTTGATAAAAATATAGGGTGTTCCATTTAAATTTAACGAGAAAATTAAGGACCCGAGTTTTGACTCACCTTGTTTAATTCTCGAAAAAACAAAAATAGAAGACGTAGCAAAACCATGTAATAGTGCGATAAAAGTCGTTTTTTTTTCTTAGCGGAACTAACAATCTGAATGCACCTTACTTTAGACGTAAAATTGGTAATAACTTTTGAAGTACTCGATATAGGTCCAGCAAACCTTATATGAAAAGGCTCGTCAAAGTAAGCAGACTTTAAAAATGCAAAAAACGTATAGCGTTTCATATAAAAAAAAAACTTAAGTTAGGTCTAGCACGTCGTTATAAAACACCCTGTATATATCCAACAAATTTTAAAATATGAAGCCTGAGCATACATCCACTTCTAATCAATATTTTTTTAATAACTTTTATAATGTCGGATATATCGAGAAAATATGTCTTTGCGGTTGATATCCATAGACCAACTTGCATCCTAAAATAAATGTTACGTAAACATACGATACATTACCAGCAGATAAAATTTTACCATGCGTGTAATTCAAAGAACCTATAACATTAAGAAATCTGGCTATTCTGAAGAAACGCTTCTGTGTATTTTGTATCTCATAGTAGCAAAAACCTTTATAAATTGTCGACGCAAGGAAGCTATTGCTCGTAATACTTTCCGTATTATTTTACTAGCTGTTGACATGAATCTCTGCAAAATCTACTTTTGCGTGTCTACTAAAGCGAGCGATATATCTAACCTTAACTTTGCACCGGTCTCTTGTAGATCTAATATTTCCTTTTATGATTGCCATAAGATAATTTTCAGGCAGTTTGGGAAATCTAACCCGATGATAAAATTTCCTTATCACTATAAATTTGAAAAAGGTCGCTTATTTCATCTAGATTTTCGTTCAAGTCTAACAATAAAAAAATCACACATTCATGATAGAGTTCAGATATTGTACATATTGAGGGTTTCGTGGAATGGGGGCGTATTGGTAAATTTTTATGAAATTGACTTTTTTAGACGTAAGTACTCATATTTGTATTCGAAGTGATACAGGAGAAGGGCGTACCTATGTGTAAATTCAATATTGACATCATAACAGTATAATAAACGGTGTAAAGACCAGTCCTTGATTCGTATGAAACGTGAACAAGGGACGCAAAAACCATACGCTCAATCTTGTGTTGAAAGCAAATGGGCGTATGAGCAATGTATTGTAGAAGTGTATTTACTGTAAAGTAGTTAATTCAAAAGCAAATAATCGCCCTGAAGTTTTAGTATGTGTAGGCCCTGGATACACATATGCAGTGTGATAGCATTCATGCTAGAATTGAAGCAGTAAGTCAGCGTTCCAAAATTTATACACAAAATAAATGGTACGATGTCATTAAACTCTCTAAGAATAGAATAGAGTAGAACCATACAATGATTATACACTAAAACATGCATATATATATCTTCTAGATTTCAAATTATGTAAAAATAGCAGTATGCCGAATTTTCATTTTACCAAAAACCAATGGAAAAAAGTAAAATGGCTTCAATCTAGAAAGGAAGATTGTAGGATACTGTTTTTCAAAAACGATTTTGAAGAAATGCAATAACCAAAATGACGATACTATAAATGGCATATGAATCAGCAGAAGTATCAGGTAACGTAATGGTATCATAACTCCTAAATAAAATTTATCATACAATTCTGCCAATGTCAAAGCCAAAATATGATAATAAACAGAGTTTGTGCAAAGCAGACATAGTACCATTATAATATCATATATTTTATGAGGAACTCCCAGTGAAATTGTCTGCAAATTTAAGTGAATAAGGGTGCAATACAGAAAACGACTTTTTATTTGTGCACATTTGTAACAAAGGTGCAATAATAATTCTTCGATATGTTTTGGTCGGAAGAAAAGTATAAGAATTTATTATTAATCAATAAAATCAACTTTCAAAAATATAAGAGTACTTAAATGCATTTGTAATGACAATTATGCCAAAATAACAGGCTCAAGCTACAGCACAATCTCAAGCGCCAAGATGATATGCTGAAATTTGCTGGACCAACGAAGATCTTTTATAAATGCTTGTATATCCAACTTTCGTAAATACGCTAACGTCTATCCTATTTTCAAATTGAGCTAAGTAAGCAGCTCAATTACAAAACCTGTGTATTTTAATTATGTCAACCGAAAACTTTTAAGAATTTTTACATTCACACTAGACAAGACTGCTTGGAAAACATACCTAAGAGAAAAAACAGCAGAGACATATACAAAATACAAAGAAATTAGGAGAATTGTTAAAGAATAAGTAATAATAGCTAAAAGTCAAGAATGGGAGGAATTTGGAAGAAAAGTTGAAAATAATAGTAAAACAAATCAGAAATTTTTCTACAGAATACTAAAAAGTAAGAAAAACGATAAGACAAAAAGGATTAAACAGATAAAAGACAAGAACGGAAAGTTAACTAATAGAAGCACCAGAGATAGCTAAAAGATGGGGTGAATATTTTAAAGAGGCTTTGGAAGCGATGGAGTATGAACCAAATAAAAAAAGAAAACAGAAGGAGACAAGAGGTATTTGACGAAACAGATAAAATACAATTACAAGAAGTGCAAGATGCAACAAGAACACAAAAGAAGGGAAAATCACCGAGTATAGATAATATTACGGCCGAAATCTTAGAATACATGGGTATAAAAGGAGTGCAGCTATTACACCAAATAATTGAACTAGATTGGGAAACTAAAGAAATACCGGACACGGCAGACATCAGTAATAATACCCCTGCATAAAAAAGGCGACAAAAGAAAATGCGGAAATTACAGAGGAATATTCCGTCTCTGTAATGCATATAAAGTATACGAAAAAAATTTAGAGGGAAGACTAAGAAATATCACTGAAGCAAAGCTACACGAAAAACAGAGTGGTTTCCTGCTCGGTTATAGTGTCCAAGATCATATCTTCACCATCAGCAACTTAACAGACAATAAATATCTTAAATACAATAAAGAACTATACCTCTGCTTCATTGACTTAACAAAGGCCTTCGATAGATATGGAAAACACCGGAGAAATATGGAGTGGAACAGAATCTAGTCGAGTCAGTATACAAGACCAGTGCAAATGTAGTCAGGGTCCTGAATAAAGAGACAGGGAAATTCATTACTACACAAGGAGTAAGGCAAGGGGGGTGTGCTTGGTCCACTACTATTTATTTTGTACCTCAATGAAATAATAATAATTGTATGTAGTGCTAAATCAAAAAAGACAAGTGCTGGATACAATAGGATGGATAATGTATGTATCAGCGAATGCGTCTCTGCAGACGATATAGTATTGATTGCAAATAGTGAAGAATCGCTACAATACAACACCGATATATGGATTAATGCGCTAGAAGAAAAGGGAATGAGTATAATTACAAAAAAGACTAAAACTGTTGTAGTATCGAATACTAAGAAAAATATAAACATCAACGTTAAAGGACGATCTGTGGAACAAGTTGATAATATCAAATATCTAGGAGCATTGATTGATGGAAAAGGAATGAATCTGCGATCAACAGCAATAATAATAATAATAATAATAATTCTTTATTTCCAACAGGTTTACACGTAAATACAGGAAATATTGAAATTACTAACTGCGAATACAATAAGGTACAATGTAAAACAACTTAGAGGGAAGCAAGTACACGTGGTTGGAGTACGGCACTCATAACATGAAAAAATGAATCATAATTAATATCACAACTACTACAAATGGCATTAAAGGAACTACACATTAGGTAAATTGGCGATCGCAACATGATATTAGTTCTCTAAGTTGGTAAATGAAATACATACTGATGTCTTGATGATAATCTAGGTACATTGAAACTGATTTTGTTTAAGAGGAAGATACAGTCAATTTTATTGGTTAATAAATTATATAAAAATCTGATATTAGAAATATTTCGACGAGATCTAAGGGATACATAATTAAATCTACTAAGCATTTCATCGTAGTTATACCCTCTAGTAGGATAAATGCCATTGTCATTAATATACATCAAATATTTTAGGAAGCGTCGCTGAACTCGTTCGATATTGTTGATATAAGTGACGTAAGTGGGACACCATATGAGTGAACCATACTCCAACCTGGATCTTACAAATGAATTAAATAATAAAATTAAACAATTAACATAAGTAAAGTCTTTACAGTTCCTATAAATAAAACCGTACATTCTGTAAGCCTTAGAAATTACATTTGCAATATGGTCGTTGAATGAAAGTCTACGATCAAATATTATCCCCAAATCACTATATACACTACATCTCTGAAGCACTACACTATTAACGGTATAGTTATAAACAATAGTGTTCTGTTTCCTAGTGTAGGTCATAACTTTGCATTTATCTATATTAAGCTGGAGGTTATTGTGTTCACACCATACTGTAATATAAGACAAATCATCTTGTAGTTGAAGACAGTCCTCCAGTGACTCAATTTTACTAAAAATTTTCATATCGTCGGCGTACAACAGGACTTCACAACGAAGTGACTCAACAATGTCGTTGATAAATAGAAGAAAGAGTAGTGGCCCCAGGTTTGATCCCTGTGGCACGCCAGACGTTGGGCAGAAGATGTTAGACCTAGTATCACGAAACTCAACATATTGTTGCCTACCTGTAAGATAGGAGCCAAAAAGGTCAATCAGAGCGGGAGAGAAACCGTAACAATGAAGTTTACCAAGTAGAACAGCATGATCAATTTGATCAAAGGCTTTTTGAAAATCTGTATAAATAACATCAACCTGTCCTTGCCTGTCTAAAACTTCAGAAGTATACTGAGTAAAACAGGATAAATTAGTTATTGTCGACCGTTTATCAATAAATCCATGCTGACTAGATGACAGAAAACATTTCACAGAAGAGAATATGTTATAATAGATAATTGATTCAAAAATTTTGGAGAAATTACATAGAATAGAAATGGGTCTATAGTTGGTAACATCCATGGGATCACCTTTCTTCAAAACAGGGCAAATTCGAGAAGCTTTCCATGCTGTAGGATAGTCGGAACATTGCAAAAACAAGTTAAACAAATGGCACAAAGGTTTAATAAACACTGCAGCACAGTCACGTAGAAGAAAACTAGGGATTCCATCGGTACCACTCAAGAGACTGTCCTTACAACTTTTCAATTTAGTGTAAATCTCGTGTTCAGTAATTTTAGAAATACGAATATTTAAAGAAGTATTGCCCTGCATATGGTGAGAATAGCCAGAGTTACTAGGTGGCGTGTGAACACTATTGAAGTACTCAGCAAATGCGTTCATTATTTGGGTGGAATTGTCCAACTCGAGGTTATTATATATCATATGCCCAGGTATGCGAGTGTTTCCCTTTCTACTATGAATAAAAGACCATAACTTATTTGGATCTAGATTCAACGAAATTTGTACTTCAGCAATATAGTTCTTGTAAGCATTATTAATAAGAAGCTTACATTGTGTCCTAAGAGTTTTAAATTTTTGATAGAAAATGTCAGTTTTACATTTCTTGTAATTCCTATGTGCGTAATGTTTATTGCGAAGGCTCATAACAACTGATCAAACCATGGGGGATAAAAACGCTTACCTCTGCCACTACAATATTTAGGAACAGTACACTGTAAAATGTCGTACAGTATATCATAAAAGGCATTACAGGAATCATTAACACAATTAGCATTAAGAACGGGTGACCAGTCAGTGCTCAATAACATATTGTACATCAATGGAGAATTGGCTTTGGCAAAGTTAAACTTTCTATTATCATTACTATTCACAAATCGCGGTGCATCCGTTGTGTTACATTCAACCAAAACATTCTATATAAGAATTTATCTCCCTACTCTGCTAAATGGATGTGAACGACAGAAAAAATGCAAAAAAATACAAACGGCAGAAATGAAGTATTTAAGGAAGAATATCAAATGTAACATTACTAGAAAAAATCAGAAATGAAACAATAAGAAACAACTTATCATCAAGTAAGTGCAAGAAAACATATAGAGAAGATGCAGCTAAGATGGTGGGCTCACCTAAATAGATTATGTAAAGATAGACAAGTTAGAAGAGTATGGGAAGCAAAGAAACCTGGTAAAAGAAGAAGAGGAAGACCGAGAAAAGAATGGGATGGAGAAATAGGAGAAATACTGAAAAAAAGAGACATAACATGGAGACAAGCAGAAGCACTATCCAAAAACAGGAAAAACTGGAGTTCTTTTGGATTTAACCAAAACCTTTGATTGCATCGCACGGAGCATTTTATTAATGAAATTACTAAACTGCAACCAAATAGTAGAGTTACAGACACAAACAAATCGAACCTTGATGATGGGAGTAACGAAAAAGCGTTTTGGTTCTACTCATCGATAGCAATTAATTGCACGACCATCAAATGTTTTCACGAGTTAAGGACTGGCTTTGAAGAGGTTAGAGGCAGTTCGCAATCATTTAACCTGCTGTATCAACCTGCTTTCAATTCTTGAGGGATTACTTCACCACCAAAATTCGTCAGAATGTTATTGTTTAAGAAAACTTACATTAGAAATCGTTTTGCTTTAAATATTATCATATTTAGATTAGTGGATTTATTACCGTTTATATCAAGCAGGGGTCTCCAAACTACACCCCGTGGGCCAAATCCGGCCTGCCAATGCCATTAATCCGACCCGCGACAGCCAATGTCTTATTGTTGTTACTATTGATGTGATAAGTTGAAGAAGAAAACACAGAATGGTAATTACTCGGTTTTATTCACTTGCTAGGTAAAACTTAACGACAGAAAGTATGACGCAGAAAACTCAAGTATCTAAGCTTAAGCATATTAATAACTAAAAAATAATTGAAATGTATCCCACTAATCACAGTAAAACAAAAAACACTAATGAGATTTATGTAATTGTAATTTTCCACCGATAATAGTTTGTAGTTCAGGATCAGTTTTAATGGTGCCAATTATTATAATAGATTTACGATGCTCATCGGTTAATTTATGTAGATCTGTAAATATTCTTTGTGTACTTCATCTTGGAAAACGTTTTCTCCCACAAGTGAATCGTACCAAAAAAAGAAACCAACCCAGGAGCAAATTATCAAATTGTACCAGTGGAAGACTCCAACAAAGATGAATTTTGATATTTGTTGGCGGATTTTGACAAACTTAATTTCATTCGCAATAACATCAAAGTCTACGAAACGAGTATCAAAATTTATCTTTAAAGCACTCAAAGTCTCGACTGCAAAAATCGGCGGGAAATTCAGTTTCGTAATATGGCTGAATATTTCACATGTTTTAAAGTGTGTGAAACAGTTTTTACGTAATTGCAATTGAAATAGTATTATTTTCTGCCTGAAGAATTTGATATTGGCGTATAAATCAGGGAGAACCTGATTTTCTCTTTGCAACCTCAAATGCAGTTCGTTCATATGATTTGTCATATCGACATACATAGAATGTTAACTTCCACTGGCTTTCACTATTTTCTAAATCGGCAAAAGGGCGATGCTTCTCATTCAAAAAAACTTCAATCTCTGCTCGAAGATCAAAAAAAGTCATTTTCTTCAATGTCTTTAATAAAGTCGCGGAATTGTCGGTGATTCAGCCCAGTGGATCTGATGAAGTTAACAACTGATATGACAGGTTTCAGACCTTCAGACTTATCCAAACATTTTCCGCACAACTGTTGATGTATGATACAATGTAAGATCAATGGTTTTGAACCACCCTGATGTTCTACAGCCTTTGACACAAGTGCATCCACTCCTTTATTTTTAGCACACATATTTTTGCCTCCATCAGTTGTAATAGATTTCAAGTTTCTCCGTCGAAGGTTGTTTTTATTAATGGCATTTTGAACTCCATAAAAATATCTGCCCAAGTGTTCGTGCTGTAGATACTATCAAGAAGTTCTTCATACACTTCATAGCTTTTATTACTCCGGAAATAAAAATCAACAACTGCGCAGTATCTGACACATCCACTCACTCATCCAAGCCTAGCGAAAACCACTCAAGTTGCCCATTTTTGTTAGACAGTTGAGATGATATATTTTCGGCGATGTCTTGCACTCTCCGAGTCACAGTGTTTGCTGACAAACTGACACTTTTAAATAAATTTCCCTTTTCGGGACATATTTCTTTGGCTACTGCAATCAAACATTCATTTATCATATCTCCATCGGTGAATGGGTTTCCACGTTTTCCGATTTCAAGAGCCACGCGAAAGCTGGCGCGAGTTGCAGACTCTTGTTCAGTATTCTCTTTGGTAAACAAAGATTGCTGCGTTGTCAATCCGCGCTTTACAACTTTATTTTTTTCCGTCCGCAAACTTCCTGTATATTTTGAATAATTTTGAAGATGTTTCGAATCATAGTATCGTTTATTGTTATATCCTTTGAGTTTCATTACAAATTAAACATGGCTCCTTATTACTGGACACATCACAAAATACTGAAACTTCCATTTAGCTTTCCTTCTTCTTTTCCATACTAATAAATCGCATATAAAAACAATAAGTCAAATAAAAATACTGTTATGCACGGATGTCACTTTATTTCACAATAGACAGTTTCGCTTCCTTCGCCTTTCATCGCACACTGACTCGTGGTTGCGCCGTTCGCCTTTTTGTACGAGTAAAGAATTAACAGGAGATAGTATAAAGTGGTGGGGGTATATCAATTTGGTAGACGGAAGTAACCACATTGTGTCAGGTCAGTTATTGCAATATGGTGAATTGTTATTTTCCGGTAGAATATAAGCGAAATGGATTTATACAGGGTGTCCAAAGTTATCGGTACACTATTGCTATCTTAGTTATTTCTGTAGCTACGATCTTAGTTAAATGAGCAAATTTTTAGTGTTTTTAACACTGATTACTATGGAGTTCTTGAACAAACAATTGAATAACGCATTCCCGAGAAATTTCGAAATTTATAATTTTTTTAAATGGAACTCCTGTATTATTTGGACATATTTTTGATCATCATAATATTTTGAACAAAAAAGGTCCAGCACATAACTATTTTTAACGTAAAAATAAACAAATGAGAAGCGTTCAAAGTTTTAAAAAATTTTACATGTAATTCTATGTAGGTGATGGAAAATCATAATAAACTATTATGTTAACAGTAGAATAAAAACAACAAACACAATAATCATCTTTTTGTATTACAAAATTTTTGCATGGATCTACTCTCAGAGAATGTTCTCTACTCCAATAATGTTGATTTTTCTTATTGCATATTTCTAAATTGTAAAAATTAAATTAATTGGATCGCATAATTTTTATGAATAATACCTGAATTTGAAAATTTAGATTCATCGGACCATAGAATATAATTAAAGTTATCTGGACGTTCATTACAAAAATTTCCCAACCTGTGTTTTTTTACAATGGCATTCACTGTACTCTTTTGCAAATCTAATTCTCTGGTGCAACTTCGTATGGATTTTTCTGGATTGGTTTCAAAAAAAGCCAACACGTTTACTTCTATTTCTTCGTCTATCATAAACTCATTTTTATATCTTCGTATCTTAAATGTATTCTATTTTCTATACAATCTTAGAAAATAGAACTGGTTTAGTGATCAACGATTCACATACATATGTGTTTTCATAAGAACAAAACGCATTTTTTCAATTTTTGCTAAAAATCAGATATGCCTCTAGCATATCACACTTTTCTGAATGCGTAAACGGCATTATTTTTAATAAATATGGGGGGATTGATGATTGTAATTATAAGAACACTCCACAAGACTAAATCAAATAACCGACGATTCTTAATAAACTATTTTAATAATTAACCGTGCGAAAGAGTTAAAATCTGTACGTTTTTGACAACCTAAATGAGCATATTACATTGTTTTCCCTAAAAGTGAAAGAAGCCTACTATTAATAATGTGTCTTTGACAATTAAAAACAAACAGAACTGCTTTATTATTCGCAAAAAGAGCCACACACAGCGTTCTCGCGAGAGCCGAGAAATGTATTGAACACCACTGCAGTCTTCGAACATTTATCGAATTAGGCAAAATTTTGTAATACAAAAGGAAAATTATTCGATTATGTGTTTATTGTTTTTATTCGACTGTTAACGTAATATTTTATTATGATTTTCCATCACCTACCTAGAATTATATGTTAATATACTTATTTTCTAAATTTTGAACGTTTCTCATTTGTTTATTTTTACCTTAAGAATAGTTATGTACTAGACATTTTTTGTTCAAAATATTATGGTGTTCAAAAATATGTACAAATAATACAGGGGTTCTATTTAAAAAAATTATAATTTCGAAATTTCTCGTGAATGCGTTATTCAATTGTTTGTTCACGAACTCCATAGTAATCAGCATTAAAAACACTAAAAATTTGCTCATTTAACTAAAATCGTAGCAACAGAAATAACTAAGATAGCAATAGTGCACCGATAACTTTGGACACGGTGTATATATATACATAGTAATTATATTACATATTTTTTTGTAAATTGACTTGTGAGTGTATGGCTGCACTGGGAAATAAATATATTTTTCAATAAGACAATGTTTTCTCATCGATTCTATTATATGTCAAACAGCTCGGCACAGCTGGCATTGTGTTGTGTACTCCATGTATCCAGTGGCGCAGCAGTATTTCTTTTTAATGAATGTTGGTTGATATTTCCTACTGGCCAACAGTTGGATTGCGTAAATTATACATATGTTAATCCAATTTTTAAAACATTTTAATGCAAACTTAAAGCTTTGTATAATTAATATTATAAGAGGAGGCAAGTATTACTGTAATTGTTAAAACAGAAGTTTTGTGTACAAGACAATTAGGTACGTCTATGTATTGCGGCAGCCATATTTAGTTACCACTTTGGTCAACAAAATTCATTTCGTATGACTCTCTCCTGTATATTCTTTACTCGTTGGCCTTTTTATATACAATTACTGCCATCTTGAAGCGATCGGAATACACTATCCAGAACCAGAACTTTCTCGAACCAACGCGGTAATTCCCAACTATTTAATTACAACTTGCGCCACCTGTTAATGGGTAGCTAAAATAGATAGTGCACACTACCATACATATTACCACTACTCGCCAATAGATGTCGCTAAGTCTCACAGTAGTCTTTGAAATGCAAAAAAGCGTATGTTTGCTTCGGTCGCGCAGTTTGCGAGAAATTTAGTTAAGGGCAGACAAATTAAAACTGTTTTGGCAATTGCAACATTGCTCCTAAGGCTTCAAAGTTTCGAGATCCCTGATACAAAGTATTAAGTTTGAATCAACAGGAAAATAATAGAATCGTCTATGTTAGAGTAAAAATATATCTGGCGCATTTATCAGTCTTGATATCTTATTAATATAAGGATTTTTTAATAATTGTAACTCTTCAACCAACCATATTTAATAGTTAGGTTAATTGGTGCTTTCTTTCATCCAGTTTTATCTATAACATCGTACTGTTTAAGTTTCCACGAACTAATAATTCCTTTAAAGATATACTAACCCTTAGTTACAGTTAGTGAAGTACAATCTTTTCTGTTTTGATTCTACGTCATATGTTTGACGCATATTTACAATAGTTTAGAAAAGTTTCTAAATCTGTAATATGTATAAGAAATACATATAAAGGTGCTGGATTTTGCACGGATCCTATCTACTACGCTGCTTCCTTGTTCCTTCTTACAAATATTAGACATAATTTGTTCCTCATATACATGATTGTTTATTTTTATATAAGTGCCAAAGCTGCCGTCAAAGAAAAAAAACTCTTAATACAGTCGGCAATATTGAATTTAAGGATGTCCTCTTCGATAAAGTGGCCGAGAGAACTTCTTTCATAAAAATATTATCGGGCAATATTCGATGCGAAAATCTCCCCAATTTCGCAGCTACTTTGACCCGGGCTATAATCGCACTAACGCACGTAGGGAACGAACTCCTTCAGAGTTAATAAGGTGCAAGTACTCCAGCTGGAATCCCAGTAATCTCTTTTCGAGTTATCATCCAGGTTTAAGGTCACACCCGTAAGAATTTTTCCGATGAAATTATTAACGGTTGAGAGATATTATTGCGAAAAAATTCTGCTTTAAGGAGTCGAAAAAAGAAAATTTGTTGATGTAGAAATATTCATTCAACGGTTTCAACGTCCATAGATCTAATCGTTAAAATTCTTAATACAAGAAATGGAACATTTGTACTTAAAAAGAAAAAAAAAACAGGGGATCAAAAGACATCAACTCGATGAATTTTCTCTTGTTGCCAATCTTCTAATGTAATCACAGATCTACCTACATGATACAAGAGGGATGGAAGCATTAGGACTAAAATGGAGAGGCATTTGCGTATGATAAGAGATGAAAAGTAAGCTACTGGAAACGAGATTCTTTTCTTAAAGTAATCAAGTAAATCGTTCTGGAATATCTCTCGTGAATCAACTAAAGTTGATACAGATATTGAAATGTAAATCTCTCTGCAAGTTTGAAATCTGTTACATAAAGAGTATTAATTTGAATGGACTAACGTAAAATAAAATTATTAACAAATTGCTCGTGTATAATTAGAGTAAGTGGGTAAATATATGTGTCTTTTTACCGGAAAGAAAATGGTTTTTGTTTAATACTGGCTGGACGGATGTCGTTTACTATTCTCTCAAAATGTTCGTTTTGTATTCTTATCAACTATCAGCAAGAGCATATGAGAACAGACTGCTGCAATAATTTAACTAACTCATTCTTAATGTTGAGACTAATGTGACTCATGTGTTAACAATCAAGAGGTATGAATGATCTATTAATAGTCATGAGGTATTAGTCGGTCGTTAGATCACTCCTTTTTTTGAGCCAATCACCTACTATTTTTGTGGTAGTCAGATGAAAAACTGTGGCAATATCTTGATAAATGTTTACATATCGAAAAAAATTATTTTATAGGAAAAGATGCAAAAAAATTATGAAAAATCATCCACAGGTGAAGTCTCAAGTGATTTGTTCTTTGCCAACATAGCACCAAATCTTTCTTCTCTCTTCTGAACAAATACAGAATGTCAGATGATCGCTTTTATTTCACTTTCGTAACTACACAAGACTAAATTAGATTAGCTGGCACCCTGTTCCAAACTTGCTTTGTTAAAGTGCTGGTTGCTTCGTTTGGTCAACACAGGCTAAAACAAATTTTGCAAATTTTCCCGTTTGGTTAGAAACTATTTGCAGTAAAGCAATTTCTCTGTCACGATCAAGGAGGTCGGCTACTTGCATTGATATGAACGGAAAAGAACTCAAGCTTGTAGGGCGATAAGATCCAGGCTCTGCGACAACCTTTGCAATGAACCCTGTCCTGTTTTGTCTTCACAGTTCGGAAAGGAACCTTACGTAAAAGTTAGCTTCAAAGAGGCTGGACAAGATGCCATCTTCGAGTGGAGATTTATGGTGCTCACAACTTTTTACAGGATTTTGACAAGAACTTCCTCTAAGTACTCCAAATCGTTTGTAGTAATTCCACGAGTTTGATATTGGAGCACTAATTCACTGTCATCCACAGGACACCAAACACTTTGATACTTGCGTTTCGACACGAAATGGTTGCGTTCATAAATCGAATATCTTTATGCCAAAGCTTACCAGCTTTGGAAGTTGTTAACACTAGGTCTTAACAATTTTTAATATCAGCTATGATGTGATCTTCAACGGAGAAAAACCTGACAAGGGGAACACCAGGGTTGTCCGACACGGATTTTAATGAATCTCAACTATGTTATAAAGGAAGCTTCCCTGAGTACCCAGGTACGAGCTTTTATACTAACGCGCTCTAGTTACGGAGAAAATCAACGTTGTTTAGCGCGTTGAATGAACGTGTTATGAAGGCGTTAAGTTCATTCCTTTATATCGATAATGTTAGTTTCTCAATAAGCAAGCCTTCGTAGTCCAGTGAATAACATCTACGCCTGCCACGCTGGTGATATTAACGGTTATATTACATGCAAATTATTCATAAATGATATATATGATTATGGCATCGTAATTTTAT